>ML776901.1:402935-418000 GCA_009831015.1 Picea engelmannii | reverse complement strand
ATCACTCTATGGTGAGAGTGACTTATCCAGCATCATATCTAACTACTCAGATGAAGTATGGTTTCGAGAGATGATGCAGTTGATGATGATGGTGATGCTCATGATCTAGTCATGAAATAGTCTAGATGACTATATTGATGCTATCAGGTAAATGGTATATTTTGTGCTCAAGTCCATTACCTGTAAATACGTCTCTAGCTAGGAGGGAGTGTTAATATTATGGTAGCTGCGGGAGGTATTTACCTCCACGTGTGAACCTGACGAGAATAGAAGACTTCGGGAAGCAAGAGAAACCATAATGAGTTGGCTAATAACCCTAAAAGCCTTGTCGTCTCAAGAAGATAATTTATATTAGGTTATTAGCCTCCAAGAGAAGAAGTCGGCCAGAAATAATAATAATATACTGAACAAACACTTATCCAGAAGGAGAAGTCGGCCCCAGCAAAACTGGCAGAACCACTATAAATACAGGGCGCCAGTTCTCATTTGTCATATCTCAAAATTGCAGTTTCCCAGTTGGTGCGCACTGCAGTTGCAGTCTGGTGCGCAAGTTTGGAGGAGGGTTGCAGGTGCAGTTGCAGCAGCAGCTAGTTCTCAGTATTGGCTTGAATATCTCTTGGCTAGAGTTTGGGACTATCTGATCAGTCTTTTGTGTTGCGCTATCCTTGGGGATTGATGCGCTACTCTTTGTTTGGCTATCTAGCCTAGGGTTTGCTTCCAGAGGAATTTCTCAGTCAAGGTTAAGGTGCTCAAAGGGAGGCTTCGGCCTGTGGTTGGGTGACGAGAGTATCATCAATGGTAAAACGAGCACACCATCTTCTATGTTCTAACAAGCATAACATCATACCTTGTGAGAACATCTCAGTTAAGAGATCAACTACAAGCTATTGAAGAAAATCATTTCAGAGAAGGAACTGGTAAATATAGTACTCAATGGTCTTCCCAAGGCATGGGATGCATTTGTCGCAAGCATGAACACAAGAAAGGAGTATCCCACATTTGAAGAACTTTGGACTTGTTGTGCACAAGAAGAATCAAGGATCAACGCAAAAGAGAAATCCCAAAAGAAATACGATGATCAAGCTTTCACAACAAAGTTCAAGAATTTAAGGAATAAGAAGTTTGGCTCAAGGAAGAAACCAAATCAAGAAAAGGATATGTCAAAGATACAATGCTTCAACTATCGAAAATATGGTCACTACAGGAACCACTGTCCTGAGTTAAAGAAAAGGAAGGAAACAGACGAAGCAACAGTTGCCGAAGAAAGGGAACCCTCAAAGAAAGTCAAGTAGGATAAAACAAACTTCTTCTTCTAAAGTCAAGGTAACAATATTCTTCCAAGCTCTTGTATATACCATGTTTACATAGTTCTTGTACATAACATGTATATATATTTCTTAGAAGAAAATATGTTCAAGGAAAACAATACCTATGGAAGAATAAAAGGATAAGGATTGCTATTACGATAACTACAAGTCAAGCAATACACGTGAAAAGATGAAGTATGTTGACAATCTTTGGTAACAACTCCGGTGGAAGCTATTATATAAGTAACAACTCTCAAATAAGCCGAAGTCAGAATCAAACTTGAAGAGACCCAGAAGAAGTCAAAAACAGAAAAGAAGTCAACAATCAAGAGGAAATTAGAAAAAGGCTCGAGACACTTTGCAGAAGGCAATAAGGATGCAGACAGAAGCATGGACTATCTCAGATGGAGGGAGTTGATTACAGAATTCCAAAAGAAGAGCAGGCATTCATACATGAAGCAAGTATTAGGAGGGAGCTAATCGTAAATATGATCCATTGAGGATTATGAAGTATCTATCCATGTTCCATTGAAAGTAGCAGCCATGATAAGCAGCACGTGTTCGGTCTGACTCTAGAAGAAGTCTTCTTCGAAAAGAAGCCTTAAAGTATCCTTGGTTGTCCATATACATCCATGATCCTATGATGAAAGGAAGAAGTTGGAATCTTCAGGGCATATAGAAGACCCCATGGACCCAAGAGCTAAAGAGAGACATGAAGAAGAACATGAAGATTCCAAGAAAGAAAGAAAAGCAAGAACAACCAGTTATTATACCGAGAATCACAAGACTACCAGCTTGGTTTGAACCCACTAGAAGCAATCAAGCAAATGAAATGGAAGTTATGATGAAGAATAGTATATGTAAGAAATTGTGAAAAAGGGTTATGAATGGAAGCATTGAGAGATTTAGAACTAGAGGTTCTTCCTGAAGGAGGAGAAGACTATGATAACAGCTTGTTCCCGTAAACCAGATATACCTCTATCTGAGCTATTATATCTCTTGCAGTATCCATGGATTGAAGTTTACATCAGTTGGTTGTAAGAGATTGTTCTCCCAATAAAGCATTTGAGGAAGAAGCTTATCTAAAGTAATCTCAAGGTTTTGAGGTATACCAGAAAGATACCCATGTATGCAGATATAAGAAGACCTTGTATGGATTCAAACAACTTGATGCAGAGTATCTCATATACAGCAGAAGCGCGGTGAAAACTTTCTATAACAGAGATAGTGTATCAGAATAGTTACTCAGAAGTCTGGATGATGGATTGCTAATCCATGGCAAACTCTCATGATGACAGAAGAAGTGCTATTTGGATATGTTTTAGTTTGAGCCTTGCCACGACGTCATGAGCTAGCAAGAAACAAAAGTGTTGAATTCGACCATGATATATATTGTAATGATCAGAGCTACATGAAGCCTTCAGAGAAAACCAGTGTTCCATAACAGACCAAAGTACATTGAGATCAAGCATTACATTCTCTGTGATGAAGTCCAGAAAAGAGGTCCAGAAAAGAGAAGTGGTTCTCCAATATATATCTCCACAGATGAGCAGATAACAAATATTTTGGTAAAACCTTTGTCCAAGATGAAAAGTTTGCAAGTTGGGGCTCGTGGAGACGACTTCCTTATTGAAAAAGAAAGAGATTACTCCCGGGTTGGGAGGGAGCACTGATGTGTTATTGATTTATGGACAGTCATTTTTCAGTTTGAAAAATGGTCCAAGATGAGCAGTTCCTTTCCAGTTCGGAAAGTGATTTGAGATTTCTGACGGACAGGCATTTTCCAGTCCGGAAAATGGTCCAGATCGGACAGGCATTTTCCAGTTCGAAAAATGGTCCAGATCGGACAGTCATTTTTGTAATGAAAATGGTTCGATAGATTGTTGATGTACCATAGACAACGAATCCCCTTGTAGCCAGTGTGGGGGAATGGTCTAGGACAGTCATTCTTCTTGGTAGTCACTCTGAGTAGTGGTCAAGTAGAATGGTCCGCCTCGTCGAGCAGTCATTCTTTCGAAGTTCACAGTTGTGAGCAGTTTCAAAGAATGGTCCGTTTTGGAGGTTGGTGCAGGACAGTCATTTCCATTAGGAAATGGTCTGGATAGTCATTCCCTAGGGCAGACTCATTCTATCCAGGTTGCACTATGATTAGTGCCGGAGGAATGGCCCAGTTAGGTGAATGGTCCAGGTTCAGCAATCAGGGACAGGCATTCCCTAGGGCAGACTCATTCTCTCCACATTGCACTATGACTAATGTCAGAGGAATGGCCCAGTTAGGTTAATATTCCAGGCTCAAAAATCAGGGGCAGTTATTCCTCTATGCTTGAGAAGAATAGTCCAAATAGCCCATGGCTAATGTTTTACTTTCTGAGGGCAGATGCTCTTCCAGATCTCACAGATGTGAGTGGAAGAATGGCCCAAATGACTCAGTTTATATCATGATATTGTTTCTATGCAGGTTGATATCAGATGATATGATTGCTATGGAGACTGTATGTCTCTGGACAGTAGATGTATGCCACTGTGGTGGATGTGTTCCACTGGTTGTGACTATGTGTCACTGATTAAGTAGTCATATGCTACTTGGTGTGGTTGTGTACCACTGGATAGTAGTTGTGTACTACTATGGATAGACACAGTTGTGTTCTATTTCCGTGTAGACTATCAGTAGTGTTGAAAATGATTATCAGCTAGATGGATAGTCATTGTGATAGTAGACAGACATTCTCTAGGCGGAAAATGGTCTAGGACATTTATTCTTCTAGGACGTATGTCTGGATTAGAAGAATAGTCCTTGTAGCCCATGGCATGGCTTCCAGCATCTGTTGGAATAAGTTATTCTTCTAGGACATATGTCCGGATTAGAAGAATGATAGTAGTGTTGAAAATGATTATCAGCTAGATGGATAGTCATTGTGATAGTAGACAGACATTCCCCAGGCGGAAAATGGTCTAGGACATTTATTCTTCTAGGACGTATGTCTGGATTAGAAGAATAGTCCTTGTAGCCCATGGCATGGCTTCCAGCATCTGTTGGAATAAGTTGTTCTTCTAGGACATATGTCCGGATTAGAAGAATGGTTCTTGTATCACTCTGTGGAGTGAGTGACTTATTCAGCATCATGCCTGATTACTCAATTGGAGTATGGCTTCGAGAGATGATGCAGTTGATGTTATCAGATGATACTGATAGTGATGATGGTGCTTGTGATCTAATCATGAGATAGCCTGTATGGCTATGATGATGCTACCGATTGAATGGTATGTTTGTGCTCAAGACCATTGCTTTCAATACCTCCCTAGCTAGCAGGGAGTGTTTATACTATGGTAATTGCGGGAGGTATTAACCTCCACATGTAACCCTGAGAAGAATAGAATATTCCGAGAAGCAAGAATAAACCCTAAAGAATTGGACATAACCCTAGAAGACAAGTCGGCTAAAGGAAATATTTAATATTAAGTTTTTAGCCTCCAGAATGAGAAGACGGCCCACCAGGCAGCTAAGGAGAAATAGTATAAATACAGGACGTCGAAGCTCATTTTAAGGACACATCTCGCAACTGCAGAAATGTAAGAGTGCGCACTGCAGAAATTTAGTAAGTGCGCAAGTTTGGAGAGTAGCTGCAGTTGTAGCCACTGCAACTAGTATTTTCGGTTTTAGACTTGGACTTTCTCTTGGTTATGGTTTGGACTTTCTGCTTGGTACGCTAGCTCTGGAGAGTGGTATGCTACCTTGATTGGCTTTTGGATCTAGGGTTTGCTTCCGAAATTATTCTCTCTGTCAAGGTTAAGGTGCTCGAGGGTGGCTTCAGCCTATGATTGGGTTACAATATTGTTGTATTGTCTATGGTTAAACGAGCACACCTATTATTTCTAACATGTTGGTCTTATATGTGAAACAGAAAATCCTTGCAACAAACCATAATTTGAAAACAACTTTGCCCCATAGGCAAATCACCATCAGGAGGAAAGCTTCCAACTGTATCTTTAGCAAAAAAACAAGATGAAAAAGGAGAAGGTTGGAAACCCTCGTCATGGAAATCATGTTCTAAACAAATCATGACCTCGTCTTGATCGAAGTTAGAGCATAAAGGTGGTTGAAAACCTTCTTCGTTGAATAAATCCAAGTGCTCTAAAGAATATGTATCAAACCTTCTAGGTATGACTAGGAACCATCATGAGAGTGTTGCAATAAGTCATCCCTGGGTGGTTGGAACAAGTCGGTGATCATGTCATCTTCAAGTTGCTAAACATTTGTATTGCTAGCGTATACATATGGTTGTTCTAAAGGAAACAATTCTATATTCTCTCTCTGATGACAACCTTCAACATCGTAAATAGGATCTCCATCAAAACTAAAACAACTCGTATCCCATCTTCATTTACCAACATGTATAAAATCGTCAATATTTTCAATCACATCATCACCTTTATTATAGCATGAAGGGTCTAATGCATACAAGGGCTCCTCTAGAACCTCTTCACTTTCCAAATCATGAAATGAAGCCACATCAAAAACTTGGAAAGGAGTACAACTTACCACATTCTCTTCATGTGCAGGAGGAATGGGAGCTTGGATGACTTCTTTAAGTAGAGAAGCAAATATCGATGTCCCGTATTCATGAGGGACCTCTTCGTGGATTAGGTCTTCAACACAATGTGTTTCATCAAAGTGTTCTTCTTCAACAGATTCACAAGGCAACTCATGTTCTACTTCGTGTATTTGGTGATCTTCTCATGATTCACCCTTTCAGGCTCTCGTTCTTTAATCAAGTCTTTGTTGTCTTTAATTGAATCATGAGGTGATTCTTGCTCCTCTTCGAGAGATTGGTAACCCTCTTCATGAATCTCCTCTTCAACTTCTTGTTCCTCAATGGATTCTTCATCTTCCTCAACATGGTTAGGAAATAACCCTTCCCTTTGGAGGGCCACTGGGACATTGTGGAGAATATCTTCATATCTTTGTGTTCTCAAGACCCATTGTTTGAGAAATTCTTCGATGAAGATTGTAAGAGAAGATATACTTTTTGGATCGAGAGTATGCTTAACCCAATTCTTTTGTCTCGTTCCTAGAGATAACAAAAACAGTCTTATTAGCACATCTTGATGTATCACATTTATCTCTGAAACATAATTTAAGACTTTCACAACATGAATGATAGCCAAAGACGGGTCTCCACCAAATTTTGGACAATTATCCCCCCAATCTGGAGAAAAGTGATTTGGGTATCCAGAAACATCCTTAATATCCAAAGAGGGAAACATTTCGTGAAGTGACCATGGTGCCATAATTCCATTACTTGAGTTTTATTGTGATCTTACAAAAATTGGGGATAGGATGACACCTCAAAACATATCAATGGAGTCGCCAGATGATCTCCTTTGGATCATCAAAGGTAAGCGAGGGAATCTACCCGTAGTAGAGTCGCCAAGTAAGCTTAAGGAGAAAGGCTTTGGGGTAAGCTTACCAAAAGGATGTCGTTGGGAGAATGACTCAAACCTCCTCGGCAACGGCACCAAAATGTTATCACAAGATTTGTACTTGTGCAAAGCCCTCCACAAGATCCCAATCTTGTGTAACAATTGTAAGTGTCTACCATTGTCACCTAAGTAGAGACTTCCCTCGTTTTAGAGATGAAAGGAGGTCCACCAGAAGGGAGGCTTCCCTAGTGACCTTAAGGGATCAAATAGCAAGATTAGTCTAGCCTATGGCCCTCTATCTTGGTCACCTGAAGGTTAGGTCTGGGTCTAGGAGAGGAAATAAAGGTAACGAGGTAATTATTTCACCTGTACGAGACAATAAACAATTTGAAGGATAATATAGACAATTACCAAGTTATAAAGCTCAAAGATAATCTCTTAGACACTAGATGATCAATAAATTCAATGGATGTTGCAAATTACAGCAGTAAAACAAGTGTACAACAGCAATTAATGTTTTGCAACAGCAGCAAGAAATAGTACTCAGAAATGCAGCAATTTAGCATGAAAAATAAGCCTTTAACATGTACAACATTATCCAATTGCTAGATGAAATTTCTAAGTGTCTTAAGCCACTTTTTCCAAGTGTGTATGCAGCAATTTAATGTAAAAATCAGTGGCTGTAGCAAACTTTCGTAACAGCAGCAATAAATAACATTTGTTTACTAAGGTTAGGGTTAGAGAAGTTAGTAGGATCGTTGAGAGAGAGAGAATACTAATTCTAAATGCAATTTTCACCACAAGAATAACTTTAGACTAGTGTCGTTGTCCTTTAGGGCTTATGGAGTCAAGCATGCAATAATTTGGAGAATGAACTAAATGAATAAGAAGGATGAGGTATAAACCCTAAGGTGCAAACACTCTTGGGCCTTAGGACTTGAAAAAAATGATCCCTAGGGTGCAAAAACTCTTGGGCCATAGGTGTCGTTTTCTCTCTTCTTAATCAACTAGGTCAAGGATCAAAGACTAATATTAATACCCTAAGGTGCAAACACTTTTGGGCAATGAATGCTCTCAAAAACTTGGATGCTTCTTAGCCCTTGGATGGGCAATGAATGGTTCTTAACCCTAGCAATGAATGCTCTCACAAACTTGGACAACAAAAACTTATGAAGGACAAAAACACTTATGTCTCCTTCCTAGGGTTTCACCAAGACAAAGTAACATGCAGCAAGATAGTAATTAACACTTTAAACATTGGCAATAACATGAAATCGGAGAAATCACTTCTCCAAGTTGCTAGGCTAGACAAAACCCTAGTTGCAGCAATACATCATCCAAGAAAGCAAAGAACATCCACAAAAAACCTCCTCCAAAGATAGCGCATGAGATCCAAGAGACATAAGAGAGAATAGTGAACTTTTTTAGAGTTACCCCACTCCAAATGAGTGAGGAAGTGATGATGAAAATGAATGGAGTGCTAGCCTTATAAATAAGGAAACCCTAACACTCTAAAAGTCACAAAAATGAAAAGTTATGTCTCTTAAGTGGGGCCGACCCCTCAAATTTGTCTTTACAAATGATAAATAATATCAAAATAATACAAAAATGCCCTCCTAGGTCACACATGTGGTGACATCATGCTCCAAGAGCGTGTCCGAGAGCCTCCCAAGGCTATGTGTCATCGTCTCATGGTGTAGTCATGGCAGAAGGTGCATCTCCTCGTCTATGGTCATGTCACATCATCAATGGTACCCCAAGTGGTCATCAAACCCCATCAGCATCAAACCCTAAAATGTGACGTCATCATCAATGGAGGGCCGACATCTAGGGTGTAGGGAACTGCGTCCAAGGTGGAGAGGGGTGTATCTCATCTCTGCAAGGTATCCAACTGTCCACTGGTGCAACGTCCTCAATCCAACGAGTAATAATCCCTAAGGTACACTGCCCAGCATGTGGGATTTCAGCCCATCTGTGTGCCATCATGACTAAATCCGTCAAAATCAAGCCCATCTATCCATCGTCCAAGGTCCCGAAGATGTGAGAGCCATTGTTTAAATGTATCAAGTCATTGGGTGACTCACTACTCTACATCACACGTGTCATATCCTACAATAAAGGCACAACATCCTAAGTGAAATCTTGGGGCGTCGTTCAAAGAACCATGTCAGGGGCAAAGTAAACCAATGTTCATAAGATATACCAATCCTTAAACCATGCAAAGTAAGTTGTCACTTCAGATATAAGCCAAATGAACAATTCACTTTGGTATCCCCTTCAAATATTATACTAGCTCAGAACTTTATGTAAGTTGGCAAGTTTGAATATGGGAGGGCCTTCGTCGGACGCTCTTAGGTGTGCCAACCAAAACAATGAAAGAAAAGACCCATGTAGAGGGATAAGTCCTGAGGGAAACAATGAGAGAAAAGACCCAGGTAGAGGGATAAGACCCGAGGGAAACAGTGAAAGAAAAGCAACCTTCAAGAGTAACTATGATAGTGGTATGTGTTGGGCTTACTTCATGGCTTACGGTGTCATTGAATCCATTTCTATGAGCACCTTTATGGAGGGTGTGCTTGCTCTCGAGTTACAACTTTCTAAGAGCTACGTTTTTCCAAACCCCTTTATCTACCTTTTTATTTGTCCTCTTATCATATTTGCAAGTCCCCTTTTATAAGGTTTCAAGCTATAGCATCACTCTTAGGACTGGGGCGAACGCATAAACAGTAGAGCTCAAGTTTGGACTGGCTTTTGAGAGTCTTTTGCTATTATTTCTTTCTTTCTTTAGCATTATTCTTTTAGCAGCAACTGCAATCAACCTTTCGGCCTTCAACCCCTCTTCTCAAGAGAGAATGGACCATGACCCATTAGCAAAGTTTAGTACACTCTGACAGACTCCAAGATGGAAAGTGTTAAGTATGGTGGGGAACAGAACGTTACCCTTGTGAGGGCCCCCCAATAGTACCCCTTTTCCCTGGGCGATGACAACATGGGACTAGGGCACATATGCTGGCCACCAAGGTGAAACAAGGCAACAAACATAACTTCTTGAGCCAGTGATCCATTATCCAACTTCAACCAATGATCCTCATCCATATGTCTAGTAAATTAAGCACAACACTTCACATAAAAGAAGGACTAACATACCTCATGGTTGTTGATGTTTTGGTAGTTGCGGGAGGTATTAACCTCCACGTGTAACCTATGACTTAGAATAGAATATTCCGGAAGCAAGTGAACCATTAAACAAATGTGTGGAAACCCTAGAAGACAAGTCGGCCTAGTAGAATAAATAATATTAAAATATTATCTTCCAAAAATACAAGTAGACTCCACAAGAAAAAGATAATAAAAAAAAAAATTACCAGAAAGTCAGGTCGGCCCAGCCAGAAAAATCACTGGATAGATTAATATAAATAGAGGACGTTTTAGCTCATTTATACACCCAGTTAGTGCGCAAGTCTTGTGGAGAGTTGCAGTTGCAGCTGCAAGGAGGAATAAGGGTACATGGTCATCTCTTAGTCTTGGTCTCTCTCTTGGTGATTTTCTTGGTGATATTCTTGCTAAGTATGGCGCAAGTTTGAGAGAGAGAGTAGTGCAGCTACAGCTGCTGCAGTTGTGTATGGTACTTGTTCTGTGGATATGGAGACTCTCTCTCTTGTGCGCTACCCTTGGAGAAGGAGCGCTCTACTTGTCTTGAGTTGTTGCTGCAGTTAGCAACTAGGGTTTATCTGTTGGTTATGGAGTAGGCTTACCGGAATTATTCTAACTAAAGGTTAGTGTGCTCGGGGGTGGCATATGTGAATGCCTATGGTTGGGTAACAATGATGTGACATTGTCTATGGTTAAACGAGCATACCAAAATTTCAACATGGTTTCAGAGTTGGTTTCCTTCGTAACAGTCTAACCGTTGTAAGGAAGATCCTCAGTTTCCCCCATTGTTAAGCTCGTTGAGCACTTACTGAACTCACTAAGAAGGTCAACTAAGTAGGGCGCATCTCTTCCTCTAATCAGATCTGCAAATTTCTGAAGTTGAGATATTAGGGTTTCCTCATAAAAACCCTAGGTTTACAGTGCCAGTTCTTTCATGCCAACTCCTTCGTGTCAGTTGCAACACCAATTGCAGTGCCAACACCAGTTGCAGTAAAGTTTCTGTGAAACGTTGGGCCTAATCTTTGGTTTTTCTAGTGTGTCGCACCCTAGCGCATCTCCAGTTACCTTTAGATTGCAAGTTGGAGCACTTTGAAGTTTTAGGGTTCATCATTGCTTGCCGGATGGTGCCACTTTCTGCTGCTGCCTATCGCTACTGTCGGATGGTGCCACATTATGCCGCTGCCTGTCGCTGCTGCAGGAGGTATGTACTTATATATGTTTAATCTGTATCACTATTTTGAGTGTGATTGTAGGAGAAGGGATCTTTAGTCCAAGCAACAATCGTAGATCCAGAGGGATCTCAGATCCAGCACATTCAGAGGAACAATGCACTCCAGGTTTGATTGTTTTCATATGCCTCTAGTTGTTATGGAATTATTGTGACCTTATGAACATCTAGTTGTATTTTGATCTATTGAAGTTATGATTATCATACTAACCTTTGTTCAAAGTTAAAGTTAGAAACTAACTTTAGTCAAAGTATTAGATTGATTAAGGTTGAGACTTTAGAGTTTATTTGCACTATATTCTCTAACTCAGATTTCTGTCTAGAAAGCATATTGTCTTAAGTACAGGGGACGGATTGAAGAGAATACTTGTCATCTTGAGTGAAGGAGACTCGAAAGAAAATCAACAACACTCATTCTTGAAGATAAGACTCCAGGTTCTAGGTTTGATTAAATTAATAAGTTTCCAATTCGCACATATCAAGTTTGATAATTGCGACATTACTAGTTGTGACAGCAATCCTTGAAAGGTTCTATTACTGCTAAATACAATGAATACTTGGTAGCATGTGAGTACTATTGATATAAATGCTTGCAAGATGAACTAACATCTCCTCTAGGAGATACTTCTTGTTTTGCTTCTAGGCAGGTTGCCTTGGTAATAATATGATGATTACCAAGAGATTGTCTTTTTTTTTTATTCTAGTTGACATAGATATGTTCTTATGAAAATGCTATTATACTTTTTGTTCTTGTTTTCTTGTTCCGGGCAGGTTACCATGGAGGAATGATTGATCACAACACTAGAAGAGTGTTGTTCATATTTCTTATTATTGTATTTTTATTTTGGTTCTTGTTCCAGGCAGGTCATAAGCAATAGCTCTGAGAAGGAGCTACTGTGATTATTGTTCTCGTTCTTGTTTTTATTATTATAAGAGTATTATTCTTGTCTACTGTTCTTCCCTTTGTTGTCCTTGTTTCGGGCAAGTCACAGGTGATAACTCTGAGGGAAGCTATAGTGACAGTTGCAGGAGACAACATATTAGATGGTCTCTAGTTTGAGACATGGGGCAGACTATCCAGATAAGAAGTTGTATACACAACTGTATACATCCATGTACCAAAGAAGAAGAAGACGAAGAAGGGTACTTTTGCGAGATACATAGTATCTCATTTGGAGATTGATTGTAAGGAGCAGAAGGATCCAAAGATGATCGAACAAATCCCTCTAGTGCAGTTGATCACTCTTCAGATCATCAAGAAGAGTTAGTAGAGCCAGAAGGGCCTACCTAAAATCGTTGCAGTAACCAAGAAGAGACCAGCGTGGTCCCATGAAACTTTGCAGGATGCAACATTGATGAGCCATATCATGAGGAGCAAATGGCTCCAAAGCTCATATAGACTCAGAGGGAGTCAAGCTTCAAAGGGAGAATGGAGACTCGGAGACTTTCAGATTCAAATGGAAGAGAGAGACATCTTCCGGAACTGACAAACAGATGCCATGGGTTGAGAAGGCTAGATTAAAGCTTCAGAGGCTTCAAGGAGATATGAGATCTTATGGGAAGATTCCCTTGCTTCAGTGGACTTTGCTACAGTGACCGAGGAGGAAGCCAGTCAAAAGGATTGGGATACATATCTTTTCCTTTGTTCTGAGACCAGAAGGGAAGTAAGTGGTGACTTCCAAGTTGATCTACAAGATCAAGCATGTTACAGATAAATAGCCTAGAGATGTACAAATCTTGATTTGTGTCCAAAGGATTCTCCTAGCATGAGGGAGAAGACTATGACGAGACACTTGCTCCAGTATATTGCTACCGACGAACAAGTAGCTAATATGTTGACCAAGCCTCTGTCAGGGACATGCTTGGAGTGGTCCAAATGTTTTTTCTCCAGTTGTGAGAAGTGATGTGTTCCCCAGTAGAGGGAAGTGATGAGATCCCCAATAGTGGGAGTTACTCCAGTGCAGGTTGGTACTCCAACGCAGGCTGGTATGATACCCCAGCGCAAGTTGGTACTCCAATGCAGGCTGGTATGCTACCCCAGTGTTGGTTGGTACTCGAACGCAGGCTGGTATGCTACCCCAACGCAAGTTGGTACTCCAATGCAGGCTGGTATGCTACCCCAGCATAGGTTGGTACTCCAACACAGGTCAGTATGCTACCCCAACGCAGGTTGGTACTCCAACACAGGCTAGTACGCTACCCTAGCACAGGTTGGTACTCCAACCCAGGCTGGTATGCTACCCCAGCGTAGGTTGGTACTCCAACGCAGGTTGGTATGCTACCGCAGGTTGGTACTCCAACGCAGGCTGATATGCTACCCCAGCGCAGGTTGGTACTCCAACGCAGGCTGGTATGCTACCCCAGCGCAGGTTGGTACTCCAACACAGGCTGGTATGCCACCCCAACGCAGGCTGGTATGCCACCCCAACGCAGGCTGGTACTCCAACGCATGCTGGTATGCTACCCCAGCGCAGGTTGGTACTCTAATGCAGGCTGGTATGCTACCCCAGCGCAGGTTGGTATGCTACCCCAACCAATGTTACCAACATCGCGATAATATTGCAATGTTGGCGATATTATCTTCAAAATCAGGGTCAGCGATATTTTCCGATGTTTTCATTTTTACAACATAATATCGCAATGTTGGTGATATTATCTTCAAAATCAAGGTCGGCAATATTTTCCGATATTTTCATTTTTACAACATTGTTTTTAATTCTTACGCCAGTTTTCGATAATTTCCCCGATGTTGCCGATATTTTCGTTTTTGGACCCTCGGCAATATTTTTGCGATGTCGATGTTTGCAACATTGACTCCAACGCAAGCTAGTGTATTACCCCAGTGCCAGGGAAGATTTTAAGGATGGAAATCTATTTTAAAATATAGAAACCTTGGCGAATCTTACTAATCCTTCATATGCAAACTATAAAATGTTTGCGATATTTTTGTAAAAATATTCAAATTTCTAAGGATTTTATATAGTTTTGTTAGATTTTAGGGTAAGATTCAAAACAGCAGTCTCTTTTAAATTTTAATGCTGTAATGACTTAGATCTGAAACATACACAGCATATATAAAGATAGATCTATGACAAACTGTAACAGGAAACTTAGATCAAATTCAATAGATCTCAAATCTTAAAATTATCTAAACATAACAGCAGATTTGTATAGCAGTAGAGTAGACTGATAACAGCAGATTAGACTTATCTAACTGATCTAAAGCGGCATACCTATAACATAACAGAATAGTAGATCTATATTTTTATTCAGAAGCAAAACTCTTCTAAATGTAACAGCGGATTTATAACACAGTTCTGTTACTATACTCAAACTGTAAACAAGGAGTATATAATATGAATCTATGCAATGCTTATTCAATAACAACAACTCTACAGTAAAGTCAGATATGAAAACTAGAAGCAACTAATAGAGAGCATACCTGGTACCAACCTTACCTCTGATGATAGCACACCACCACAATAGAAATAGGTCCTGAAAGTTATGCTCAGTTAAAGGTTCAGTTCATGATCTATCAAAGATCTATATGCCAAAGGTTGAAGGAACATTTCATGCCACCAAGTCAATAGGTTAAGGGAATAAAACCACTACAGAAAAACCCTCACAAACAAAACCTTTCACAAAGAGACTTTCAGATCTGGGAATATTGCTCTGAATATAAACCCTTGCCACCACTGTAGGCTCTAAAACCCCATACACAAACGTTGTAACAGTTTGCAGCAGGCTAGAAGAGGACGCGGCACTAATAGAGGTCACGGCAGCCTGTAGGAGGGGTTTTAATGCCCAGCTCACAATACACGGCAGCCTCCAGAACTGAGGCTATCCTGCAATAGGGCCGCAGCTCTCACAGTCAAGAAGACAGCACATCAAAAGGGCCGCGGCTATCCTGCAATGGAGGCTACTACAGCAAGAAAGGAGAGGGCACTCCAAGCATG
>ML776901.1:351217-392611 GCA_009831015.1 Picea engelmannii | reverse complement strand
TAAAAAAAATTAATATTAAAAAATATCAATAGATTAACCTCTTCCAATCATAAATCTTAATTAATAATTTTAATTTTCATAAAAATTCAATCCCTTTCCATTTTAACATCAATATATTCATAAGAAATTTCAAATAAATAAGAATAATACATATCTAAAATAAACTAGAATAACACATTTTTCAAGTAAATGAAAAAAATACATATTTTTCAAATTTTTAAATAAATGAAAAAAAATACATATCTTTTTTTATTAGTCCTCTAAGGGACTATAGCATTAGATATAGTGTTGAATGGGTATTAGTTCTTGCCTTGACTTTTAATTTTCTCTCCATTTCTAATGTTTAACATAGGAAAGTGTCAAAAATACTTTTGTTTTAATTAAGATAAATAAATTTTAAAAAAAAATTGTCATATTATTGGTCCTCGATTTTCACTTCTTATTACAGAGGTGACGGCAAAGTGCATTAATACCTCTGCATAATACTTATTGTTGATCAAATCCATTTAATCAGTGCCTTGGCAGTCTAATCAAAGTTTAAATTGATTCACATATCATTTAAAAGACATTGAATTAATAGTTTTACAATTATGGGGATGTCAGGCTCTCGAGCCACCAAGTTGTTGCTTTGCATTTACATAAGCAATGCATCCGGGGGGGGCGATAGGTCGGTACACCGAGACCGAGAGTTCGGGTGTCGGGGCACCGGGATACCATTGCCCACTTGATTTCATGATACGGTGGGGCCGATATAATCCACAGTCACGATTTAAATTGCCATGATGGCGACGTGCATTTAACCAGTATTGCATTAACCTGGATAACATATTGTGATAACATTGATGAAGGTCGGGGTTAATATTGAGTATTCATTGTATATTAGCATTTGTTTATTAATCACTTCTTCATAGGTGTATTTACTGTTGTGACAGATGAATAATGTCATATTTATTGCAGTACCGAGTATTGCTTGGTGCAATGTCGAAGGATGGATGATTGGCATCGTTGGATTTAAATGAATAGTTAAATGTAAATATGAGAGTGTCTCATGTATTGCGTAGTGAAGGGCTTCACAAATTCCAAAAACTATTAAATGTACATAAAATACATAATTAAGAGTAGCAATTATAAATTTGTCCTGGATCTGTGCAAAGTTTAAGTAGCTAAAATAAAGAACATTTTATTTCTATTGTGTGAACTGCAAAACTTGTGGATGACGAGAACAGTAATAGGTATTGGTTCAATCTATCATTCAGAATTCATGCTAGTAGTTAATTTGGCGAGGATTCATGATGTATGTTTACATTTATCCTGAAAACTAGACTTGGTATCACTCACATCTCTGTTGCATTATTCTTACTATTAAACTGAAAAAAAAAATAAAAAAAAATATATATATATATATATATATATATATATATATTCTCTTCCATAACTTTGATAGCAGAGTTGTTGTGATCAAATAATAGCATTCCAAAAGGACAATTATAGCTCATGCAAAAGCAAGATGATGTGAAGAATTGAGGGAGAGGTGAGATGCAACTTTAGATTCTTTTTCGTAATACACACACACCCACACATATATATATATGAAATTCGTTCTGAAAGTCCACTATGGACTAAACCAGGTCATAAGGCAAAGCAAAATTAGGAATGGATGTGAAACGTTCTTACACAAAATGTTAGGTGAAAGTTAATTACATAAACTTTAAACATGTGTGGCATAAAAGACCTTTTTGTAGCAATTTATTGATGTAAGTGCTTGCTTCTTGGCCAAAATTATATTCATAGGTAGCATGTTTTGCAAGTTCAATGGTTGTGGGGCAAACCGAAGCAAAATGGTGCCAGAAACCAAAAAAAAAGGCTTTTACAATTTTCTTTAGTACCAGTGTTGGTGGTTGGCATAGAGACAAAAAATCTTCCCTAATACATTATTTGGGACATTTGTTTCTTTACTTTTAGTGCCACAAGTCCCAATTAAAAATGGGAACCTTGGGTTTCATTGTCTTCTACTTGTCGGGAGACCGATTGCTATGACCAGAGGCTTGTTTGCGAGCATTGGGCTTGTTGGAATGACCTTTTCCCTCTGTATTGGAAACATGTTCATATATGTTTTTGTCTATAGTGTTCAATCTTTCCATATGAGAAGGAAGTCTATTGTAATATTGTTCATTTTGTGCTCTATGTCTGATGTGCTTACAGACTCGTTACTACTTTTGCGTCCAAGAACAGAGTACCGTGAATACAAGATGTTGAAGTTGAGGATGTCAAAGCTAGAGCAATCAAAAAAGGAAAAGAAACCAGGTGTGCATTATGGTGTCTGCATTGTTCTTTTTTTCTTGTTGTTTGCATAATATGCTAAACATTGCTTAAAAATAACTTGTGTCGGACAAATTAGAAGATGACAAAAATAGTAGATGTTGAGAACTATCAAACAAGGCAGAGGGTCGAGTGTAGATACAAAAATTGACCATGTACTAAGTGACAATAGTCTTTTCAGATTAGCTGCATTTTCATACACTGCAAGGGACTATATGTTTGATGCATTTCAAGTTCTCTTGCATTTTTGTTATTCTTCAGTTGAGTTGCACCATGATGTGGCATGTCACTTCCTCTTTTGCTTGCACAATGGCAACGTTGGTGCATTAGAATCATTTCAATATGAATTAGCCTCTGACTTTTTGTATCGGTTGCATGGCATTCATGACGTTGGTGTGTATCTTTCAAAGATGTGGTTATCTGCATCTGCGAACCAACCTGAAAATGAGAGAGGGATTTGGGGTGATATGTTTTTCATACTATGGCTATCCAACTGGCTAAATCTATCGATCATAGTTTGGTCATTGACAAGGAAACAAAGGTACTTGTTATTCAACGAAAATGCAAGTAGATATATGTATTGCATCTTGTTTCATGATAGTGATCTTGTTAGTGGTCATTACAAACCATTGTTGTATAAAAGATCTTCCATATGCAATTTTGGAAGATCTAATACTTACTTGTCCCACATGTGCAAAGAGCTTCAATTCCATTGGAAATGTCATATGCATGACATGTGTAGTCGTGGATTAGACACGGCATCAGCTAGTACAACTAGTTTTGGAGAGAGTCTATTCACTGCACTTTGGTGTTTGGTAGCGACAGAGTTCGATGTGAAGTCTCTGAGACTATACGTTGTCCAATCCTTTCGCAACGCACTTATAAGTGGAAATCATGACGCCTTTCATTGTTTGCATCAACATTTGACACGTGATGTCATATAAAGTGTGTGAGTAGGTGGAAGTTGGCAAATGTATCTGGTAGACATGTCATTACCATATGAAAAGGGCAATATAGAGGGGGGGGTGCATTTTGTTTGCAATGGGTATCAATCATATTTGAAACAAATATTCAGGTCTGGTTAACTGTTGCAGGTAGCATTGTTAAGTATTGCACTGTTGATTCAAACTCTAATAAAACAATTGATATTATGTCATTTGAAACAGATACATCACACATTCACTATGAACCATTGGTCCATTATGAACCATTGGTAACACAAAATTGCAATGAAAAATGCAGTTTGTATTGTAAACAGGTTCCTGTAAGTGTGGATGTGGTGGATGGAGTCAACTGCCACACCATTACAAGAACACTTAATCCAAGATGTAATAACAATTGCATTGTGCTTCATGTCCATGTACTGAAAAAAGAACGCCATGCATTTGGTCAGGATTGTACAAGAAGCAGAATGTCAACAAGTAATGATGATGGCTTGAACCTATCTCATCTTTGAGAATTTGAAAGTGTTGCTAAGAAGCCTAGGATTACATACCATCGGCTGGAATAAAATAAAAATAAAAAAATAAAAAATAAAAAAAACCGTGCAAAACACAATTATGTTGATTGTCGAAGACAAGAAACAGATGGGCAATGCAGAAGGCCAACAAACTTTGCGTTGTGCACAATGTGCAGAGATCATGCTTACAACAAATAGTAGTTCCATCCTTCACATCCAGTGCCACTAGGCACATCCATTTCCAGTCAATACACATAAATTCAGTTACCATCAATTGAAAAAGCACATACGTGAAATCCCAAAAAATAATCACATTTCCAACGTAGGCCATTGTCCTGATAGGAGTCCAAACATAAGGGTTCGTAGATCAAAGCAAATTGTTTTCAATGTGGAGAAGGAAAAAGAATAGATACTCATTGGCCATTGCCATGTACAGAAGAAAGGTGCAAAGAAAGTCTATATGGAACAAATTAAAGACACACCTAGGATGACATGTGCAATTTGTGAGGAGTTGCATTTCGAAAGAAACATTAAATGTTTTACCCAGGATTGGAAACAAAATATATGGGTTTGACATTAAATGACAAAATGTTCTCCAGTGGAAAAATATGTGTTTTATGCAAGAGGTAACTCCAAAATGGAAAAATGTCTTAATTTGCAACACTGGACCAAATAAGACGTAATAGACCATTGGCATATGTAAGTACACTTTCAGAGCTTGAAGAGAGACTTCTTTCATTGCAAATTGCATTTGCATAGATTAGACCATGGGGTTATAAACGGTCCCAAATGTGCTTAATGGGATCAATTATCAATGTGCTTGTCCATATGGATGTTATGCAAAAAGCATTGCCACAATCCATGAATGAAACCATGACAATAGTTGTTGCCTTGAAACAACGTTTGCAATACAAAAATGCATACCAAACAAGTAGAGTGTGTGTCAACATTGTCACGAAAGAATTGAAACAATTAACCTGCAGGAACTTGTACATGGTCGAAAACATCTGTATAAACGAGGACTGGAATCATGTTCTTCAAGAAGGGAATGCCAACTCCTCACAAAATGCAGAGACTAACACTGTAAGTGATACAGATGGTGAATCAGACAACGAAAACCCTATTGAGACTTTGATTCATGGATTAATTGAGTCGCAACGGATCTGTGACTTGCATGACAAGATCGTGCAACTCGCCCCTGCTGAAGGGCAACGTCCGCTTGGAATTTTCAAGGAAAAATATGCAGAGGAAATGAAGTTCCTGACACTTTTCTATGTATATCCGCATGATGATGACATTACAAAATGTTTTAGCTATCAAAAAATGGTGAAATGGGAAATGTTGCAAGCAAGCGATGATTTTTCATGTCACATAACAAATTTGTTTTTCAAGAAAATGTGAATAATAATTGTGAAGTGGATTTCTTGCTTCTGGGTATGAATAATAAAATCTTAGTTGCGTGGAAGGAAGATATTAGCCAAAGAAGTCAAGTACAAAGAAAACTTAGAAAAACTATTGAAATCTGATATTGGATACGTAGATTTCAAGAACATTTGGATCTCTCTTGATCACTTGCAACAAATCAAGAAGACGTTATTTGCAATGATCCAACAATTGGGCCCCCCAACCTTTTTTGTCACATTTACAAGTGCAAAACATCAATGGAGTCCATTAGTGAGTACACTAAACGTGTTAGACAAAAACAGGAAGAAGAGAAAGCAAACCAATACATTGAAAATCACCGATATTGACTACCTCATAAGGAAAGACCCAATGAAATGTAGACGTTACTATAGACACAAACTCAATGCCTTGAAGCAAATGATATGCCATGATGACACATTCTTCTGAAACTTTTATGACCATTACTTTGTGATAGAGTTCCAGAATAGTGGAAGTGAACATGAACACAGACTCCTATGGATAGAGAATGATCCAACGAATGGAAAAGACAGTAACATGTGAATCGAAAAGTTTTTGGACCAGTACATTAGTTGTGAGACATATCATTTAGATCCAGAACTAGCCAAAGTTCATAGGCACCACCATACAAAGAGTTGTAAAAAACAAAGAGACTCGCATTGTAGGTACAACTTCCCCATGTTGCCAATGAAAACCATGAAAGTCCTTCAACCACTCAGTTTAGTCAACAATGTTCTCCTTGAGAAATCAAAAACCCTGTTCAAATTTCTAGAGCCAACAGTTTATGCAAACTTGACGAGCTTTGAGGATTTTTTGATGCAGTCGAGCATAACAGAAGATGAGTACATCCAATTACTATAATCTACATTAAAGCAACCGACAATTTTCCTAAAATGAAAAACCGTCACACATGTGGAACAATAGTTTCACCAAGGACATGCCAAATATGTGGAATGTGAATACAGATGCACAGTATGTGCTTAGCGCATATGTTGTAGCATTGTATTGTTCGTCGTACATGAAAAAAGTTGACAAATCTATGACAAGTGCATTTAGGAAAATACACAGAGAACATGAAACAAGTCGAATTGATGCTATGCAAATGATATGTATGCTTGGCAATACATTGCTTAATATTCAACAAATGTCAGCTCAATACGTGGTTAATATTGTGCGTTCCCTCCCATTGAATTCCATCTCAAGGGAATGTATCTTCATAAACACATCTTTGCCTAGTGAACACGTGTTTATGCTTAAGCCACCATTCCTACTAAAACAATAACCTGATAATTCGAAGGACATGATGTGCCACTCCATTATTGATTACTACATCGAGCATCCATCTTCTCTCAATCATATCTTCCTTGCAGAATTTGTATCTAATTACAAGAAGGATGGTGAACACATATCAAAAAGGAAAAAACTAAACGTAATACAGTCTGTCAAATGCAATAAACACACTAACTATGAGAACTTCTGTCGTGAGAAACTTTTGCTATACATTCCATTTGAACAAAGCGAAGACACATTAAAACCTAAATTTGCTACATGGCAAGCTACATATGATTTCTATGAGAGTACAATACAAACCAATGAGGCTAACTTTACATACAACATCAACCCAACATGGGACAATTTAGAAACTGCACTTGAGCAACTTGATGATCTTGCAAACAGTGATGATGCATGTGTTGAGCTTAAAACAACTAGACCTGGTTGTGAACATTGTGACCTAGATGTAGATCTTTAGTGCCCTCAACAATCTAATATGGCAAGAAGTATTAATCATGGGTTTCAGGTAACAAAACATCTATTTCTCCTTGAGTACAAAGAATATTACAAAATTATAAGATTGCTTAATAGAGAACAACGAGCAATTGTGAAGGACATTGCCATGAAAAAATGTAGGGACATATACACACCTATCCACTTGTTCCTTACAGGGGGGATAGGTTAAGCTCCCCTTTGGACCAAGGCCCCTTCTTTGGTCCAAATAAAAAAGTAAACAAATGGTTGCTACTTTCCTTATATATATATTTCATTAACCTATAGATAGAAGGAGGGAGGCTTACTTGTTTGCCAAAGTTTTTCCTCGTTGCTCCAATTCCTTCAATGATCAAAGAGACCTGCAAAACAATGGAAAACCTTCCTACTTCTACTAGATTTCGTTATATAAAAACCATATCTATCTATACTTGATTTAACTTAAGCATAGACATTACAATGAACAACATAATGAAAGTAATAAGCCAAGTTAATATTAATGGAAAGCCAAAAGAAGAAACTTACGAATCAAGTTGATGTCACATTAATATTCTCCAAACTCTCCTCGTCGAGCCCTCGCATGAAAGTCTTGAGTTCAAAATGATGATGCTTCAATGGATTCTTTCCCCCAGGATCAAAGGTTTGACACCTAAAATCTTCCTCCCTCGCACCTTGGAATGATTATATAGGATTTGGAGGCTTAACCACCATGGAGAAGATCACTCACTAGATCCACTAAATTGGGATCTCCAAGATTTTTAGGGAGAAAATATCTCTCGGGGATATTAGGGAGAAAATATCTCTCAAGGATTTTAAGGAGGAAATATCTCTCAAGATCCATTAAATTAGGATTATGGTTTGAGAAAATATCTGAACCATCCATGAGAATCTCAACTTCTCCTTGAGATTAGGAAACTAAATGTGAGGTGGATTCTCACACTAAATTAATTTCCTTTTTATGAATAATAAAAAATAATATATGCGCACATAGTATTTTGATTTTCATATGATAAATTTCTCCTCCACAATGACTAGGGATTGTGACAAATGTTATTTCATGGTGTCAAGGTGTTGCAACACTTAGTAAAGTGCATGTGACACTTAGTAAGGTGAATACGACACTTGACAAAGTGCATGTGACACTTAGTAAGGTGCATACGGTACTTTACGACACTTGCGACACTTAGGTGTAAATAGGTGCGACACTTAAGTGTGACATTTTGGTGTGTAACAGATGCCCCCTAAAGTGTGAGGTCGGAAGAGAAGTTGATGGCCGAAACACTTTACAAATTCTTCAATGCAAGGGTGTTGAAGTAGGAGAACATGGCAGAAGCTGCAACACAACCACTAAACAGTATAAATATATGTTTTCATTCCAGAGGCAGGCGTACCTATGCTCGGAATACGAGTTGACTCAAAGCATGGTCATCGACCAATACACTGTGGATCCATGAGAATACTCACTAAGGATATGGCCACCAGAGATACAATATGGATCCATACCTCTATGACATGAATTGTTCGCAGCCACGAAAAATGCACAGTGGAGCTACGAGATGACAAAACATAGCCACAAATCAATACAATGTGGATCTTTGTGGCAGTATATGTATCAGTAAGATCGCTAGCATGGAGATTGTACTAGAATCTTTTACATGTTCAAATGATCTCCATTGCAGCCTAGGAAAATAACATAATAGAGTGAGCACCCAACCCAAGGTCTTCGTCCCGATCCTAAAATGGTACGATTCTAGCCATGCGAATAGATGACTTGATGTTGAACATGGTAGAAACCACTTGATTACCAGTCATTGAGGTATATCGTTAACAAGTGCGATGGAAATCACCAATGATGACAATGATTCCCAAGGTACCTTTACTACATTTCAACGAATGTGAATAAATGATTTGAGGTCGAACATTCGTGGAATCATCCAATCAGAGGTCAATGGTGTAAACCTATAGTCGGAAGCGAGGAGGCCTGACATTGAGGCATGCAGGTTCCAAGGTACTAATTTGTTTCTAAGTCTAATTCTTGGAAGATGCATTGAAGTCGACAGGAACAGACTCGTCGAAGAAGGGACATGATGTATCCCCCAACATAAACACGAAACTGACACATGAAAGTGATGTGAGATGGTGGATTAAATGAGTATGAACTAACACAGGAATGGAAACTAGTAATATTGCAGATGTTTGGTTTGGAATTAAACTTCCCTTGAACATTGTGAGGCACGACAAATGACTTGGCAACATTGAATCGATGAGTAACAAGAACATAATGTGACGATAATAAGAGCACTCTTCAATTGGAACGAAAAAGTATAACGACAAATGGAATTGCTATGACTCAAAGACAAGCATATTGCCCAACTTTAAGATGAGACACAAACAAGTGTCATGTTCAAGGGTGACAACAATAGCTGCCATAATGGATCCCAAAAAACTTGACCCACTTCTTTCAATTTCCTTCCCACCATGACTGGTGAGTACCCCTTTGGTTTTTAACGAGGTTAAGGAGGATAATATATGCTCGGTATAGTTCATCTTCGATGAGTCCCTTGACATATGTTTAACGAACCTGAAGAAGGAGGGGTTCAGTCCCATGTGGGTCCTGAAGATTGGACTCACATAGGTCCTTCAATGCATAATTTTACGAGCCCAAAGAAGGTAAACTCGATGGTTTTTCATATTTAGAGAGTCTAAAACGAACTTAAAGATGACTTCATGGGTGATTTTTTTGTAAATTTAGTCTCCCAAGATCAAAACAAATGTAAAGCAATACAAGTGAGAACTCCTCTAGTCATGCTTGACTAGAATATTCATTTTTTGTAATTAGTCTGACGAGGTAGAAAAAGAGATAAACTACCACTCGAAAGACACCCTTTCAAACCTTTTAACGAGTGTAAAAGGAAACAAGCTCACTCAACAATATTTTCATGTTAAGGGATTCTGAGAAGAGCTTAAAGGAAACTCCAAAGAGTTCCTTTTTCATACATCTTTTATGAGTCTGAAAAAGAGATAAAAGTATACTCGGTAACCTATTCTCATGTATTAACAAGCATGAGAAAGAACAGAGACTGAGCTCGGTAACCTATTCTCATTTATTTATGAGCACGAGAAAGAACAAACACTAAACTCGTTCTTAGAAAGGACTACTATGTTACGATGGGAATGACCCCCAAGCGAGGATCACTCCTAACAGCGTGTCTCTGTATAGGTATTTATCCCCTAGCCTGCGTGGTAGAAGCTAGTGGATTTTCTCCAGCATGATGTCTAGAGGTTGGAGACTTGCCCCCCAAGCATCATTTTCTCCCTTGACTCTTATTCTTTCCTCGTTTAGACGTCTGGCTACTAATAGGAATATTTTCACTAGACAGAGGAAAAGAAGGTTCAAGTATTCGATCCAAAGGAAGACTCAATTCGAATGGAGGGGGGTCTGTTTCTTTTCTTAACGAGCTTAACAAGGAAAATGAACTATGCTCGTAAGTGTTTTTTTCATTTTTTAAAGAGCTTGACACAAGAAAAGAACTATGCTCATAAAGACCAGGTACTACCAAAGGATCAATTGACTCTAGGGATTGTTGCACCTAAGTCAAAATCATATTTAACATGGCAACCTGTGGGGTGTTAGGAGGAGGCAAAGGAAAAATCCCCATGAGCGAGGAATCCTTAAGGAGACATACTCCTACACTCTCATATCCAAGAATGGAACCTAGAAAAGGGACATTATTCGCTACAGAAACGTGGAGATCTCGAGTGCAATAATCAAGTTGGTCAATAGTGACAATTTTACCTTGATAGGGAAACTGTAAAATATGAAACACTGAAGATGTGATGACAGTCATTGCATAGAACTAACTATGACGAAGTAAAAAATTGTAATTCGGGGGCACGTCAACCACTTCGATATCGATCGAAACGGTTTTACCCTTCAATGCCACAAGGAAAGACTACAAGAGTCTGTGAGGTTGGAAACCACATCCATCATACGCTTGAAGGGTGGTAGGAGATTGGTTAAGTTTAGGAGAACCAATGACTCTCCAGCAAGTCAAATACATGACACAAGTGGAGGCTCCTTCATCCAAAACAGTGTGATGGATGTTATTTCCACCAACCAAAATTTGAATTTGGAATGCTAGGTGGTGTGAGAGCCTCTCTTTTGGCTTTCCATTTAATATCAACTTGGCCTATTCCTTTCCTTATGATTGATCCTTGTAATGCCTATGCTTAAGTCAAATCGAGTATAGATAGGTCTATTTTATCTATTCACATAGAGTAGGAGAAAGGATTTATTTTTTGTTCATCGTAGGTCTAGACTCGCGCTAAAGAGTTTGGAGATTAAGCCTGAAGCTTGGAGCAGCAAGGACAAACATCAAAACAAGGTACGTCAAACTATTTCTCTTTCTTATTTCGATTGGTAATGAACTTGATCTATAAGGAAAGTAGCAACCATTTGTTTACTTTTGCCTTTGGACCAAAGAAGGGGTCTTGGTCCAAAGGGGAGCTTAACCTGTCCGCAGGGTAAGATTTCTCATAACAGTGGTCTACCTCTAATCATGACAACCTCGGCATGTTAAAGGTTTAACAGAGTGGGGAGGGCTTGTGAAACTCAACGAGAGTTAAAGCTGTCATGAGTTGTCACAAATCGGTGGGTTGTGACCCCCTTCGTCTACGGTTAACCTAACCACACAAAGCCTCCCCCCCCCCTCGCGCAATTGATACAATGGTGACATGTTCCATGTTTCTCATAGTCCAAAAGGTATGATCCCCTGTTGAGCTAGGACTTGGAAAACATGGCCTTGTCTTCTACTCGCACTTGTCTTAACCATGGCACGACACTTGGCTACCGGGACAGCGACCCATGAGTGTATTATAGTTATTTAACACCTTTGAACATTAACACCAGATCGAATGGTCTAACAAGCACAATCCAGACATGTAGCTCTGCCACAACCAACCACCTCCCATGACACATGGCCCTATCATCGCCTCACACCTTTGTTGACACATGGCAGTCATATCACGTCATGAACCACGCCTTCAAATTGACAAATCACCATGGCACGTGGAACAATCACAAGTTGACACGTGGAACTCCCATGTGGATTCACATCATGTACATATCAACACAAAGCACTTGGATAGTCCATCCAGGTGTTGTCACGTGTACACTGTCCATTGGTTGGTTGACGTCATCTCAGGATCTCGAGACCTCGGGATATCGGCTAGCGGGTAATCAGTCGTTCCATATTTTGCATAGCCTCAAAACACCCAACATGGGATGATTGGATAGCTAGGAAACATGGCACTAACACCATCAACCATCCGATAAGACCCATAAACCTGCCACTCTGCTAGCTGACATGACACATGTTGCTCAAATCACTCGACAAGTGGCACCAAATTCCCTTGGATCTTTGTTTAGAAATCCCATATCAAGACTGCACATGGCACCGCCATAGTGTGATACATGGCTTCAACGTGGCTTGATTCTGGCATAACACGTCATGGTACATGGAATTTCCATCGTGGGGCATGTCACCAGTGGGAATCAAATATCAGGACTTTCAGTTGTGTTCTGTAAACTTTGAAAACTTTCGATGCCCGACATCCCATCTGATCGTTCATTATAGGGACGAGATCAAAGGTTATTGATCGACACATGTCAACAACCAGCACGGTTGTTAATGAAAAGGTGATTGTTCATGTTGTGATAATGATACACATGTCATGATCTGGTCATAGTGGGCATCGGACAACCGACACTAAGTTGGCACCTGGAAAACACGGCCATGTGCACGACACTTCTCTATCGGGACACTTGCCCATGAGGGTATTATAGTTCTTTTACACCTTTGAACATTAACACTATATCAAATGGTCTAACGGGCACAAACCAAAGACGTGGCTTTGCCACATCCAACCATCTGACATGACATGTGGCCCTATCATCGCCCGACACCTTTACTAACACGTTGCATTCATTTTGTGTCACAAACCACCCTCTCAAAGTTACAAATCAACATGGCACATGCCACAATCACGACTTGACACATGGAACTCCCATGTGAGCCGACATCCTGTACATGTTAGCATAGACCGCTCGCTTGGTCCATCCAGTTAGTGTCACCTATACATTTTCCATTGGTTGGGTGACGTCATCCTAGGATCTCAGGACCTCGACACATCGGCTACCAGACAATCGGCCCTTCCATATTTTGCATAGATCCAGAACACATGACCCAGGATGAAGAAGCACCTAGGACATGTAGTAGTACCATCACCGACCACCTGGCAAGACACACAAAACTGCCACTCTGCTAGTTGGCATGACACAAGGTACTCAAATCACATGACACGTGGCACCAAATTCCCCTGGATCTGTGTTCAGATATCCCACATCAACATCCCACGTGGCACTACCACAATGTGATAGATGGCTTCAACATGGCTTGCTTCTGGTGTGACATGTCATGGTACTTGACATTTCTGCCTTGGGGCATATCACCACCGGGCATCGAATATCAAGACCTTCACCTGCGTTTTGTAAACTTTGAAAACTCTTGATGCTCGACATCCCATCTGACCGTCCATTGGAGGAACGAGATCAAAGGTCATTGATCGACGCATGTTGACCACCATCACGGTCATTAATGAAAATGTGATCATTCATGCTCTGATCACGGGACACGTGTCATGATCTGGTCACAGAGGGCATCAGACAACCGCCCCCTTAACAACTTCATGCAAACTAAACTCCCCGGTGGTTTGAGGTCTGATTGAATTTTCTCAATGGAGATTTAGCACTATTCTGTAAAAGGAAACACGATCGATCTGACACCTGAAACACTGCTCCAAACTACGAACCTATCCAGACTTCATACCGATTATCACTAGCAATCTCCCACTGCTCCGTCGATCCACTATCTTGACTACACGGTATTCTTTCTTGTTTCCCAATAATATCCTATCATCAATGGTTGCCATCCAAGCATTCAACGATACAATGGACAAAATTTCTGGCATATTTACAAAGAAAATTCGATGGCTAAATAGGTTGTCTTTGGACAGCTGAAATTTAAGACAATCGTAACTGTCTTGTCCTCCATTACAACCCTGTCACGACTTTATGGACATTTAGTGACAACTAATGAAGAAATTAGTACCAAGCTTTAACACATTTATGTTGTGAAATCTTCGCAAAAAAGCAACAAGGAATGTTTCAAACTGTTAGGAAATCCTGATTGCTTAAATCCAAAAGTCTTAATTCAGACAATTTTTTGTGAGCTTGCGTTTAACGGGTTAGTATTAGAAGTTGTTTTTTATTATTTTTATTTCATATAGAACTGTTAGTCCTTTCTTTTAAGTAAAACTTACACTTTGTCGATTATTTGCATCAATTCGCAGAGAAAGATGTCTTGGAAAAGCAAAGCGAAACAACAAACTAACAATGAAGACGACCGTGAAAATAATGTCAATTCGTAATTTTTCTCCGATACTACTTTCAAGAATGGCATGAGAAACAGTATGGAGTGGAGCAAAATTTACGCATTACTCGAACAAGGGGATTTTAGTGACGAATATGAATCACATGTCGATGATTTGGTTGATATTAAAGCATCACAACTTCACAAAATTGAGGCTAGACAAGAAATTGTACCCTATTATGACATGGTACAATGGATAATCTCCCATATTGATATCTCTACATGTATTTTTGTTAATTCATCACACAAATTTGTTGGTTACTTTAGACTTGTAGATGTTAATAATATGTATAATTTAAGCCGACCCGCAGTCAATCTTGATGAAAATTTCATTAACAAATTCATAAAGGAAAAATTCGAAAAGGAGGAGATGTAAATGGCTCAGTTGATTAGAGAATGGTGGTTTGACCCTGATCCTTTCAAAGTCATAGGTGACAAAATGTATCATGTCACTAGAATGAAGAAATCCCCTATGTTAGTTGCCATAATTCTTTGTCGTATATATGGTGAGAAAAATCCCTCCAGATTCAAGTTGGGTTGGGTCCCTTTCATCCACCAAGTTCTTGCAGGTAAGATTTTCAATTGGGCCCATATACTTTCTGCCAATCCTAAACAAGAAGTACAAAAGTTATCTAGATTTATAAATGGAACGAAATGAAATATAGATGTATAACAAAGAAACACACAGAGATACAATAAAACTTGACTTCTATTAATAAAGAGAACTTGTTGAAACTGTGAAAATGCAGACTTAAACAAACTTGTTCGAATGGTGGTGGCTTATCTTTGAGAAGAGATGTGACTGCCACACTCATTCATAATAAGATAAGTACAATGAGGCTCCAAATTACTTTTTAACATAAAACATAAATGGGAAAACCCTAAACATCCAAACCCTAACCCTAGGATATGAAACGACAAAAATTTTGTGGGCCCCGAAGGGGGTAGTTGTTGCATCAACTTCCCGAGGGTGTAACTTTTGCATACGATCTCTATTTGGGGCGTTCAATACATCGTTGGAAAGGTATAATCAAAGAATACATATTCTGTTCATCCTAGCATCTACCTTCAATTACATTCTAGGTGCTTCTGAGCCCAAAAAATGTCGTTTAGGGCCTCAAAACAACCCCAAAAGTTTGGGAGCCAAAAAAACTATAAAAAAACTGCCAAAATGGAAATTGTTATTTGAGCCAATGGAATAGGTGGGTGGCCACTGATATCCACCTGGATCATTCCTCCCCCTTAGGAAACATTGGTCCCCATTGCGTTGAACACCCCCATCAGATGGGGAAAATCTGATGAACTTGGCCCCGGGTGAGCCACTTGGTGCACGAGATGCCCTGCTCTGAAAACTCGTTAAAGTTGGATCCTCCGTTGGCGAGTGCCCTTAATCTGAGTGTCCTTGATATGATCAATGGTTTCATGTTCCATGCAGTCAGGTTTTAGCTGTGTCGGTGTCAACTGCTCTACGATCTTCGATGTGTCCAATAATAGTGGGAAGTATGGTAGAAGGAGGTCCACATTGAACATTGGGTGTAGGCCAAGGAAGGGGGGAATACTTAGCTCAAAAGCATTGTCACCCTATTGACGGTTTCAACTTCACCCGACAACAGTAAGGGGTAATCCCTGACATAAGGTTCCAAATAGACTATACATTGTTTGGATTAGGAGTCCCATCCAGAATTTGGCCCGATTGCCATTTATTATTGTCTTTTGGTTTTCGTATTGGTTACAGTCTAGTGTATTAATGAAGTGGGTGGATGCAATGAAAATATGTAGATGAAGACTATGTATGTAAAGACAACTAATCTATCACTAATCTATGCTAACCTATCCTAGCTAAGAGCATGCTAAAGTAGCCGATGAGTTATAATGCAACCAAAACTTTACACAAATTTAATACAATTAGTTGTATAAAAAGAGAAAGGTTGGACGCAATAACATGTATACATGTATAATCAGATTAGTCTAGATCGCAATGACATATACTGTCATAATCCACAAAACTCAAGGCATTGAAATATTCAAAGAAACATCAATAACCGCAGAATGATTAAGATTGTATAAGAATTAGTCTACCACAAACAAAGCATTCTTACAGTCCATAGAAACAACAAATATATTCACTTGAAGTAGTTCAAAGCTTCAATCAGTTTCTACACGAAATTCCTTCTATAACGTGTTGGCCCTGAGGGTTTCTCAATATTCATTAACACTGTATAAGTTCTCGAAAAAGTTCTTGGGTCTATACAATGCTTGAAAAGCCAAAAACAAGTCCTTGTTAAAGGAATCTCTAGTCTATTTCATATAAAAGGTAGTAACTCCTAGTTGTATTTTCACCTTCTTCTTGAAGAGGTAGTTACAAAACTATTCACATTCCCTTTTCTCATGACAAGTGGCAAAACATGACAAAATTTGAGGTAGTTAGGAAAAGGATGAAAGGAAAAAAAATTGTTTGTCATTTTCCTATGAACTTTTGCTCCAGAGATTGTTGATATTACGGTAGCTACGAGAGGTATTAACCTCTACCTGTAACCTTTGACTAGACTAAAATATTCTGGGAAGTAAGAGAAACCCTAAATAGTTGGTTAATAACCCTAGAATATAAGTCGGCTCAAGAGAATAATTTATATTAAGTTATTATCCTCCAAAAAAAGAAGTCGACCCAGTTAAGTCACTTAGAGCACTATAAATAGAGGGCGCTAGAACTCATTTGGTCTCACTCACTCTCACGACTTCATAAGGACTAGTGGTGCACATGAATAGAGGAGAGTTGTAGTTGTTGCAGTGATGACTTGGTCTTTGGTTATGGTTTGGACTTTCTGCTTGGTACACTAGCTTTGGAGAGAGGTATGCTACCTTGGTTGGCGAGTGGTTCTAGTGATTACTTCCATAATTATTCTATCTGTCAAGGTTAAGGTGCTCGGGGGTGACCTTTGTGATTATGGTTGGGTAACAATATAGTGATATTGTCTATGGTTAAATGAGCACACCTATTATTTTAACAGGTTATGGGCCCACACTATCTTCGAACAATCTAACCACTGGAAGGTAGATTGGGAGGATTTGCTCAGTTGCAATTGCAGTAAGAGTTTTGTTGCATCAACGAAACCCTAACCCTCTTGTTGAGGCACCTTAAGTGAAGTGCTTGACCTAATTCCTGGATAGCCTAGTGCACCCTAGCCTATCACACCTCCTGTTACTTTCAGCAAGCCAAGGCGTCAAGTTTTAGTTTTTGGTCAAATTCAAAGGATGAACAAATCATAGTCAAAGTCAACGCAACCATGACTTACTCTATGAAGTCATAAAACAAGTTAGAAGTGGATTCAAACTTCAGAGCGTGGAAGACAAGGATTGACCTCATCCTTGCCAAGAATAAAGTGTTGGACATCGTGAAAGGCAAGATCATGGAACCGGTTTGAAGTAGGAAAAGGAAAGGAACCTCATAACATTGAAGTTCTGAAGAAGTTCAAGGATAATTACATGAATGATATGATTATCACAATGAACTTTGTAAAGGGCCATTTGATACCCTACATTTCTCATCTTGAGTCATTTAAGAAGATGCACGATGCCCTAACAAACCTATTCTCATTCAGAAATATTGAACAAGTGATGAGTCTAAAGAATCAACTCCATGACATAAAGATGACAAAGGATGATACCATAGCTTCATACTTTGTGAGGATTTATTAGTTGAGAGATTAATTAGAAGCTATTGGAGAAGCCATCCCAGAAAAGGAAGTTGTGAACATATCACTCAATGGTCTTTCTAGATCATGGGATGCATGTGCAACAAGCATGAATACAAGGAAGGAGTTCCCAACGTTAGAAGAACTTTGGACCTGTTGTGCACAAGAAGAGACAAGGTTGAACTCTAAAGGAAAACCTCAGAAGGAAGAAGATGCTCAAGCCTTTGCAACAAAGTTCAAAAGACATGGAGGTAAGAAAAGATATGATTCAAGAAATAAGTTCAAGAGAGATATGTCAAAGGTACAATGCTTTGAATGCCATGACTATGGCCACTACAAAAGGAATTGTCCTCAACTAACAAATAATAGAAAAGAGAGACATCACGCATCAATTGCCAATGATGAAGAACCTTCAAACAAAACAAAGCCTGATGAAACCGATTTATTCTACTATTCAACTCTTACTGGAACCGTTGAATACAACATGTGGTTGATCGATAGTGGAGCTTCAAGGCATATGACATGTGACTGTAAGAATTTCTAAAGAATAAAGGAAAAGGAGACAGCTCATAAAGTGGAGCTTGGAGACAAGAACTCTTATGCAGTCAAGGGAATTGGACAAGTTACTATCAAGATGGAATCATGTAACTCTATTCATCTCAGTAATGTTTTATATGTTCTTTGTTTGAAAAATAATCTAGTATCTATTTCTTGTTTGGAAGAGAAAGGAGATAGAGTAGCTTTTGTAGATGGAAAAGTTCTTGTATGGTCTAAAGAATCAAAGATAGAAGATGTTAGAGTCATTGGAACTCGTGAAGGAAGATTATATAAACTCCTAGGTCATAATACTCAAGATCTGGTACATGATGAAATCAACCCTAGTGAGTTATGGCATAGAAGGTATGCTCACTTTCATTATCAATCATTGCCATCCCTAAAACAGATGGTTGTAGGCATACCAACATTACAATCAGTACATGAAGGTGTGTGCAAAGATTGTGCACTTGGGAAGAATATCAAGAAACCATTCCCAAGCAATGAGAATAGATCCAAAGGGATCTTAGACCTAATACATTAAGATGTATGTGGTCCTATGCCGGTGAAGTCTTTAGGAGGATCTCTCTACTATGTGACCTTCATAGATGACTTCTAAAGAAAGACATGGTTATATCTGTTAAATACTAAGGATGAAGTATTTGGAAAGTTCCAAGAATTCAAGGTTGAAGTAAAGAACCTAACATATAAGAATATCAAGATAATAAGATATGATAATGGAGGAGAATACACCTTCCAAGAGCTCGTTGCATTTTTGTAAAGAAGTTGGGATTAGGAGGGAGCTCATTGTCCCTCACAATCCTCAACATAATGGTGTGGCTGAAAGAAAGAACATAACTATTGAAGAATCACTCAAGGCAATGAAGAATGATCAAAATCTATCTATGTTCCTATGGGGAGAAGCAGCCATGGCAACGGTTTATATTTAGAATAGAAGTCCACATAGAATATTGAAGAACATGACTCCAGAAGAAGCCTTCTCCGAAAAGAAGCCTAGAGTTGAGAACTTGAGAATATTTGGATGTCTTGTATACATTCATGTTCCAAAGGATAAGAGAAAGAAGTTGTAACTCTCAAGAAAGAGAGAAATATTCGTTGGATATAGTGAATCATCAAAAGCATATAGAATTTATGTTCCAGGACAACAAAAGGTTGAAATCAACAGAGACGTAACTTTTGATGAAAGGATTACATTCAAGAAGTATATAGAAGACTCCATTGACTCCAACGAAGAAGAGGAACATGAAGATACCAAAGAAGAAAGTACATGTTCTCCAGAACACCCCAGTGAAGAACAAGAACCATCACATGAGCATGTAGAAACAATTATTGAACCTAAGACTAGAAAGAGACCAGTATGGCCTGAATCCACCTTGAAAGAAGTATAAAGACATAAAGATCTCAGTGGAACCTTCAGACAAATTAAGAAACACAAAAGGTTTTCCAGTTATGCAACGCTCATGACAAATCTCGTTAATGCAAAACCTTCCACCTTTGAAGAAGTAATCAAGCAGAAAGAATGGAAGTAGGCCATGATGGAAGAATACCAATCTATTATGAAAAATGATGTATGGGAAGTTGTGGCTACACCTAAAGAGAAGTCTATAGTTACTTCAAAGTGGGTTTATAAGATAAATCATGTTGTAGATGGAAGTATTGATAAATAGAAGGTGAGATTTGTGGTTAGAGGATTCTCTTAGCAGGAAGGAGAAGATTATGATCAAATTTTTTCTTCGGTATCCAGATATACATCTATTAGAGCCATCATATCTCTAGCAACTTCCACTGGTTGGAGTTTACATCAGATGGATGCAAAGACCACCTTTCTCAATGGAGTGATTGAGGAAGAAGTGTACATAGAGAAACCTCAAGGTTTTGAGGTACACCCAAGAGAAACCCATGTATGCATATTAAAGAAGGCCTTGTATGGACTCAAAGAAGCTCCAAGAGCTTGGTATGCACGTATTGATAGCTACTTGATGAGACTTAGATTTTCCAAGAGTCACGCCGATCCAAATCCCTATTACAAAGTCGTGATTAATGCACCTGTGATTCTACTGTTATATGTTGATGATTTGTTCCTAACAAGTGTAGAGCCTGTCATTATTCAGTGTAAGAAGGAGCTAGCCTCATAGTTTGATATGAAGGATCTTGGTCTCATGAAGCATGGTGAAGTCTTCTTATGACAAGGGAAGTATGTTGTAAAGATCCTTCAAAAGTTTGGGATGATGGATTGTAAATCCATGGCAACTCCCATGGTGACAGATTTGAGGAAGTTGAGAGACTCTTATTCTGATCCAGTAGACTTGTCATTGTACCGACAATTGATTGGCTCTTTGATGTACTTGGTGAATACTAGGCTGGATATTTTCTTTGCTGTGAACATGTTGAGCCAGTTCCAGTTGGAACCTAGACAAGAGCATTGGATAGCTGCAAAGCATATCCTGAGATATCTTTGTGGGATGATTACTTATGGTTTGAAATATGCCCCACACAGTTATGTACTACTGCATGGATTTACTGATTCAAATTGGGCAAGGAGTGCAGATGATAGGAAGAGTAATTCTAGATTGTTTTTCAGTTTGGGATCTGTTATGATATCATGGGCTAGTAGAAAACATAAGTCTGTTGCACTCAGTACTGCGAAAGCAGAGTATATTGCAGCTTGTTATGCTTGTACGAAAGTAGTGTGGCTCTATAAGCTAGTTTCTTGACAAGTCGAAGCACATTGAGATCAAGTATTATTTTTTGTGTGATAAGGTCCATAGGGGAGAAGTGGTTCTCTAGTTTATCTCCATTGATGAGCAACATGTAGATATTTTGACGAAGCCTCTATCCAAGATAAAGTTTGCATACTTGAGGGACAAGTTGGGGCTCATGGAGATTGCTCCCTTGGTTGAAACGGAGGAGATGACTTCCTCGGTTGGGAGGGAGCTCTGGTAATGGGCATCATGGACTATCAATGAGTTGCATATCTGTATCATGCTAGTATAACTTATAGGTGGTCATACAACTTAGAGATGATGCTTGCATCATGCTAGTTATGATCATGCTAGTACAACTTAGATATGATACAGATGGTTGGAGTTGTTGATACAGTGGCCTGAGGAGCATCGTCCAAGTACAACTTATAGATGACATAGAACTTAGATATGATGTATTGACATTATGCTAGATATGTCATGCTAGTATGACTTAGAGATGATGTTGGTGAGTTGCATCATGCTAGATATGATCATGTGAGTACAACTTAGATCTGGCATACAACTTAGATGTGATGTAGTGGCCATGCATCATGCTAGATATGTCATGCTAGTACAACTTAGAGATGATCATACAACTTAGAGATGATGTAGGAGGGCTCGTGTCATGCTCGATATGATCATGCGAGTACAACTTAGATGTGGCATACAACTTAGATATGATGCATTGACATTATGCTAGATATGCCATGCTAGTACATCTTAGAGATGATCATACAACTTAGAGATGACATAGTGAGGCATTGATCTACATCACGCGAGCACAACTTAGAGGTGGCATACAATTTAGATATGATGCATTGGCATCATGCTAGTTATGTCATGCTAGTGTGACTTAGAGATGATGTAGATGATACTCCAGATCATGCCAATACAACTTAGATATGATGCATTCGAATCATGCTAGTACGACTTAGAGGTGATGCAACCRATGACATTGTTGATGCATGTTGATATCATATGATATGATTTGATTGTTGTGGAGACTGTATGTCTATGGATAGTAGTTGTATGCTATTGTGGTGGATGTGTTCCATTGGTAGTGACTATGTGTCACTAGTTAGTAGTTGCGTGCTACTAGGAGTGGTTGTGTACCACTAGATAGTAGTTGTATACTGCTATGGATAGACACAATTGTGTTCTATTGGATGACATTGTTCTGATTGCCATGGAGACTATCTAGATGGATAATGGTGATGATGCTACCGGTTGAATGCTATGTTTGTGCTCAAGACCATTGCCTTTAAAGAGGGAGTGTTAATATTATGGTAGTTGCAGGAGGTATTAGCCTCTATGTGTAACCTTTGACCAGACTATAATATTTTGGGAAGCAAAAGAAACCTTAAATAGTTGGTTAATAACCCTAGAAGACAAGTCAACTCAAAAGAATAATTTATATTAAGTTATTATCCTCCAAAAGAAGAAGTCAGCCCAGTTAGGTGACTTAGAGAACTAGAAATAGAGGGTGCTAGAGCTCATTTGGTCTCACTCACTCTCACCACTTCATAAGGACTAGTGGTGCGCATGACTGGAGGAGAGTTGCAATTGTTGTAGTGGTGACTTGGTCTTTGGTTATGGTTTGGAATTTCTACTTGGTACGCTAGCTTTGTAAGGGGGTACACTACCTTGGTTGGCTAGTGGTTCTAGTGATTGATTCCGAAATTATTTTGTCTGTCAAGGTTAAGGTGCTCAGGGGTGGCCTTTGTGCCTATGGTTGGGTGATAATATAGTGATATTATCTATGGTGAAACAAGCACACCTATTATTTTAATAGAGATAAGATGTCCAAACTCCCAATTAGTTATACAGTGACTCAATCCTCCTGTAAGATAATTGTTCCAGTGTTGCTTCAATCATGGCGATGCTATCATCAAGGGCACTCATATATTTCTCCAGTCTTGTCATATAAGCATGTATCATAGTGTGAAGCTTTATCGACTTCAATAGATGATGGTCAATAAGATCGATAGAGACAAAGGTTGATGCTTCGAATATTTGTTTCCTCCGACTCGTGCTTTCCTAGATTGCATTCACTAACTCTCCTGAGACCAAATTCTTCCCATGTTCATCTAACCTTGTGAGACGACCATTCCTTATTAACTTTTGGGAAACTTTGTGATTCCTTGAATAGATCCCCATTTCCTTGGTTACTTCTTCGTATGCCCTTTGCCCTACCTGCTGGAAATGATCTAATGCATATAGGGATGTCTCTCTTGCTGATTTTGAGGGTCTATATAGCTCCAGAGATACATTAGGATTCTCTATTATCCAGATATCAATGTCTACTATACCCTCACAAATAATGTTGTATTGTGTCAACTACATTTGTATCCAGTAGTTTTGTTCAATAACTATTGCAATCACATTTTATAAGAGATGCAGGTTGGCATACATATCAATGATGGCACCTTGCAAATCATTCCTCACTTTTTCCACGCTGGTCTTAAAATTGAGAAGACTCCTTTCATCAACTTTTACTTGTTGGAGCTTCTCTTCTAGCTCTTTGATCCTCATTTCTTTTCCTTTGTTATGCTGGCACAACCTCTGTATATTGTCCACAGTGTCATCCATGAATGCAAATCCTACCCTAGCTGTTGCCACATGGTCTTCCCTGACATCTCCTATGATGGGGACCTGAGTCACTACTGACAGAGGGGTTCCCTCTGTTGTTGGAACCTTTTTCGCTCTTTCTTGCATGATTCGACTGATTTTACTATCGTATGTAAAACTACATAGATCCAATATTTTGGCTAACCAAAAAGGTTCCGAGGGCCTGAGACCTAAACCACTTCCTGTTGTTTCTGCTCCTGCATCTATGGTGGATGTTCCAGGGACATCCAAGTCCATCGGGTGTGTGTCACCCTCTCTATCATCTGCATTATTATTCTACCTTTATTCTTGAACAAATTTATATGTTGCTTCCTTTTCTACTACTTCTGCTACTATTCTTTCCGCTTCAGCTAACTCTTTTTCTTTTTCTGCAACAACTTTGGCTTTGGCCTCTGCTTTTGCTTTTGCTTCATTTTCTACCCTGGCCTTTGCTTTGTCAAATTCTAATTTTTGTTTCTTTTTGGCATCATTCTTTCTCTTTAGTCCTTTCTCTTTGTCTCTTCTCTTTTTATCTGTTGGCACCTCTTCATCCTCTTCTGCAGATCCAGAATGAGTTGAGATAGAGATGGGAGAATATCTCTCAGCTTCATGTCTCCCTGCATCTTTTCTGGTTGCTTCTCTTGCAACTTCTTCATCCAGGATTTTACCTTTTGGCCGACCCCACCTGCTGAAAATGACCTCGTCATAAGTCCTGGCATTTTGATGTACTTATCTTCTTCCCAGAACTCAGTGGTGTACTCGTACGAGAGTCTCAATCTATGAAAGTGATATTTGACGATGTTCTCGGGGTTGTGCCTCCTGAATCTTTCCTCTCCAAAATGGTAGGAAAGCAAGACGTCTACTTCCGCCTGAGATTGTTTGGTGTTTTCAAAGAAGTAGTTGCCAATGTAAAGAGGCAATGGAGGCCAAATGGATTTCTTTGATCTATATAAAATTCCTCCAACCCCATGTATGATGGTTTGATATGCTACTTCCTGGAACACAAGCTTGTCARGGACTAACTGAGAAAGTAGATGAGGTGGTTTCATTGCACTGTATATCCTTATATATGTACCATGTTCCATTAAATACCAATCCCCAATCCTTATTATAACTATTATGGCCTTGTAGGTCATACAAGGTGGGGAGGYGCAAAAAATAAACTTGTACAGTGGGGCAAGGAAGTGTTCATAGATCCTTTGATAATTTGTTCGATATTTGTGCTCCCAAAGCACCTTGCARTGTATGTGGATAACGACATCAACGGGAAACCAACTCCATCCCATGTTTGGGTACTTGTGAGCGATGCACATTATGTATAGACGGTAYGAAGACATATGGAAACTRGGAAATCTCCCTAGTTGTGCTTGTGTAACTGCGGAAATAACATCTTTGATATTTTCAGAAAATATGTCTGCCCAGTTGAATGAGACCCCTACATGTGCACATAAATAAATTAGGGGCATGAATGATAAGGGAAAATGGGTTGCATATGGTTCCCCATACAACCTGCATAGCATGGCCACCATGTACTGGTAGGGTCTCCTTAAATTAGTTGTGGGGTATCAACTCTAGGGCCGATATTTGAACTGCTTGTCTGGTTTACACCATGCAGGGAATAAGTCTTAAGGTGTGAGTTCTAATTCGTTGAGGAGTTGACCATCTAGCCTTTTATTTCTAGCTTCAATGTGGTAACACTTAGCTAAATCATCAGGCTTGAATGAAGCTATCGACTCTTTTCTTGCATTAAAGACATATCTACTGTCTGCGTTTTTCAAAATCCAATAAATGGTGTTAGCACAAGGGAAAACTGTTGGATGTGCTTCCACTCTTAAAATTCTATATTTTCTAATGTTTCTGAACACCTGGAGTTCATTTTGTTCCTCTGCCTTCGCCGAAAAGTTTGATTTCTTAAACAAATAATATACTTCTCCCCATTTTAAAATCTCTCCATCTTTGTCTAGAAGTCCTGACGTATCATCGTATACGACCTCGACACTTTCTATCTCTACTGTCTGTTGGGAGCTGCCAGATGGATCAACCCCTATTGGTTTCATCGTTGTCTTCTTTCGTGGCGACATGTTTGAATCTATAGACAGGATCAATTTAGAACATGTTTTTTGGAAACAGTTAAATAATCGGACAATTATAAAAATTAATGGAAACAAGTAATGTCAAGTTGCTTCTTGAAAATGTCAAGTTATTAGTAGACAATGCTCAGTAAGGTTTTGCGGTGAAAATCTTGGGTATTATCCTTGAAAAGAAAAAATGGAGCATAACCAAACTAACTTACTTAATGTAGATGGAAGGAGTTAACAACAACTCCTCCAAGCATATCGGAGGAGTTAGTAACGACTCCTCCGAGCACATCAAAGACGTTGTTAGTAACTTCTTCGATATGTATTCGGAAGGGTTTAGCCAAATCGTGTCGGGGTGATCAGAGTACTTACCTAGAACTCCTTTGATCGTATCGGAGGGGTTAAAAGTAACTCCTTCGATATGATTGGAGGAGTTAAAATTAAATCCTCCAATACGATCGAAGGAGTTGTTTCCAATTATTCCGAAAAATGTGCGGAAGAGTTAATGTCAACTCTTTCAAGCATATCGGAGAAGTTAGTAGTAACTTCTTCGATATGCTCGAAGAGTTACTAAATAAGTTTTTGGATTGAGAGTGAGGGTTTTCCGCAAACAAGGATGGTGACCAAGAGTACTCCAGATAGCTTGGAAAGATCAAAATCCTTTATGCCTTGGGTGGGTTTTGGGATTTGCAAGAGTTAAGAGCTAGAATAGGAAAAAGTCAATCACGGCTTAATAAGGGGGAAAGGTCGATTGCTTGTATACTCCGTAACCAAGAGTGGATTGAGAAATTTTCTAAGACTGGTGAAAAATAGGAAAGGCTTGGTGAGGGTGAAGTGAAGAATGGTCGGAAAGGGAGAGTTATGATCTAGGAAAAAGGGGCGAGTGAGAACAAAAGAGAAAACCTAGACCTATCTTAAAGAACATGAGAGAGGGAGGTAAAATTACCCAAATTACATTGCCACATGTTGGAAAATGATAGGGAGAGGGTTTCAAACGACGTTCAACTTGGCGCCTTTGTCCTTTGTTTTCTTGTTCAATTGTAAATAGTAGAATAACAATAGTCTTAAAGTCGTTTCATTTTATATAGCCTCATGTTAATTAATGGAATTTAATGTGGTAGTTGGGTAGGTTAGGTTGGAAGCATTAGGAACAAGTTTTCCAAAATGTTCGGAAGAGTTAAAGGTAACTCCTCCAAACATATAAGAGGAGTTAGAAGTAACTCCTCCAAACATATAAGAGGAGTTAGAAGTAACTCCTCCAATATGATCAGAGGAGTTTTCCTCAACTTTTGCGATAACGTTGTGCATTGGAACAACTGAGCGGAACTCCTCTGAACTGCTCAGAGGAGTTTGAAGTAACTCCTCCGAGTTGCTCGGAGGAGTTTGAAGTAACCTTGCCGATCAAATTTTAAATTTAAACTTTAAGTGCTTTCTCTTTTTCCAAGTGAAACATGAATTACCTAAAGAATCCTTTATATGAATAAGGAACTTATGAGGTTTTCTCTTGAGCTCATAAAAATAAGGAGGCTCCATTTTTTAGGGAAGTATCAAAATAGAAGGTAAGATGGAGAGTTGTAGTCCCTATTACAACACACCCACAACCTTGGTGATGGTGTAAGGTCCATAGCGAAGTGGACAAATCTTCCGATGGGGTTCTGTAAGGTGATCTTTCTGCAAACTCAATTAGACCTTGTCTCCCACCTGAAACTTGTGCATCACCCGATGTTGATCAATGTGTTGTTTTTACTTAGCATTGGATTTCTATAAAATATCATGGACCTATTGTTGAATGCGTTGAATCCGTTCAATAAACTTGGTGGCTTTGTCAACGTCAGATTGAGTATGGGATGATTATTCCTATGTGGATGCAAGGGGCAACGCGACATCAATTGGACCCATTGGTTGAAATCCCAACCCCACCTGAAAGGGACTGTTGTCGGTTGAGCTATGAAGGGATCTTTTGTAGCTGTGTTGAACATAGGGGAGACTCTCATCCCATGTGCATAGATGTTTGGAGTTGTACATGCGCAAGATATGTATGATCATTATGTTGACGAACTCTGTCTAGCCATCAGTTTGGGGGTGGAAGGCGGTGGATTTGGTGAGCTTGGTGTCTAATAGTGACCAGATGCTGGACCAAACTGTGCTTAGAAACCTGCCATCCTAATATGATATGACGGTCTCTGGTATCCCGAAGTGTACCCACACCCATTTAAGAAGATATTGATAATGGTCTCTTTTGTGATATTCTTCTTGCGGGCTGTTAGGATGGCCATCTTAGAAAACCGATCAACCACCACAAAAACATAATCATTTCCCTGCTTGTTTGAAGGAACACAGAGGTGGCCCATATGGCATAAAATTCTGTCTTGAAGATGAAATTTAGTTACAGTCGCACATGTGCCCAACATCTGGTAAGTGGTAGCGAAGATAGGATTGATCTTGTAGAGTTGGGGCCACTCGGATGCCTCATGGCCATAGGAGTGGAGCACCATTGTTAAGGTTGCAACTGGAAGTTGATTGAGGTAGTCAACGACATGATTGGTGGTCCCTGTCTTATATTTGATCTTGATATGGAACTGTTGCAAGTATGTGGACCAATTTTGATGGCAGTCATTTTGCAATTTGCCTTGTGTCTGAATGAACTGCAGAGGCTTGTGATTAGTGTGGATAAATGTCTCCTTCTTGAGAATGTAGTGCTTCCATTGTCAAAAATATTGTACAATGGAATACATTTATTTTTCGTAGGTGGGGTACTTACAGATGGCATATGATAGTGTCTCACTATGATATGTCATTGGATGACCATGCCAAGTGAGAAATGCGCCCACGACATAGTTTGAGGCATCGATCTCAATCTCAAAAGGTTACTGCATATCAGTTTAGGAGAGTACTAGAGTTGAGCGCACCCGATTTTTTCAGATCATGGAATGCTTGTTGTGACTTCCCATTCACAAACTTTGCCTTGCCACCACCCTTGGTCAGTTGGTTGAGGGCCCATTCAATATGGGAGAATCCCAACACAAACCTGCGATAGAAGTTGGCAAGTCCTAAGAAACTTCGAAGCCCAGTTAGTGTGGTTGGGGTTGACCAGTCACAAATGACTTGGATCTTGTCTGGGTCCACATGCACACCATGCTCATCAATAATGTAGCTTAGGTATTGGATCCTATTTCCAAGTTATCATATAGCTTGTGTTGTCGCAAAGTGTGAAGGAACTGTTGAATATGTTGCAAGTGTTCTACCCAATTCTTGTTGAATATGAGGATATCATCGATATATACCACCACAAAAGAATTGGTGAAAGGATGCAATATATTGTCCATCAATCTCATGAAATTTGTTAGAGCATTTGTCAAACCAAAGGGCATGACTAGTCGTTTGAAAAGACCTTCTTTGGACTTGAAAGCAATCTTCCATACATCAACCTATTCTATTAGGACCTAGTGGTAGCCAKACTTTAGGTCAATCTTACTGAAAAAACTTGGCTCCCTTGAGTTGGTCAAGAAGGTCGTCAATTTTAGAAATTGGGTATCGGTTCCTGATTGTGATTTTGTTTAGGGCCCTGTAATCAATGCAGAGTCACCAACAKGGATGATTTTAAGGATGGAAATTTATTTTAAAATGTAGAAACCTTGGCGAATATTACTAATCCTTCATATGTCAACTATAAATGTTTGGCAATATTTTTTTAAAAATATTCAAATTTCTAAGTATTTTATATAGTTTTTATAAACTTTTGGCGATTTTTAAGGTAATATAATTTTATCCTATAGAATTTGGGCGAATCATTTTTAAAATAGCGAATCTCTTTTTTGGAAAAACCATGGAAAATTAGCCCATGAGCGAAATTTAGCCCCTAAAATCATCCCTGGTCACCAAGTCCCATCTTTCTTCTACACAAGTACAATTGGTCTCCCACATGGTTAGGAGTTGGGTTAGATCTGCTCCTTTTGAAGTAGCTCTTGGATATGTTGCTTGATTTCCTCATTTTCCACCATAGAGTGACGATAGACTAGCCCATTGGGTAGAGGTGCATCGAGGGTTAGATCAATTGAATGATTGACCTGCCAGTGCAAGGGTACCCTGGTGGGTGAGGAGAATATGCCTTTGTATTCTTCCACGATCTTGTCCACTTGATTTTGCTGTGTGGAGAGGCCCTGTGTAGAGACCATGGATGTGGTTGTGACCTTTTATTCACTTCGAGAGCGAATCATGAAGAAGACAAATTTCCTGATCTAGGAAATGACCTTCCTGCATTTCTTAATAGAGATCAAAGAAATGGAGGTAAGCGGAGTTGCCTCTGGTATCTTGTACAATTCTTTACCCAAAGTAATAATAAAAATGCGAGGTCAAGACTCATATACAACATGTCATTTCCACAAGTATGGTTGGCCTAAAAGAACATCACCAAATCCAAGGGGGGAAATATCACACAATACCTCATCCTTGAAGGGCTTGATGCCATGGGGCAACGACACTGTTGGTTGACGCAAAGATCTTTTCCTTGGCAGAGCCACCTGATGGTGTAGGGTTGTGGGTGTGGTGTCATCAACAAGTTCAACTACTTGATGACCTATGTTGAGATCAAGTTCTTTTGACTTCCGCTATCGACAATGAAATGCAACAGAGCACCCTTCACCCACATATGTGAGTGAAAAAAACGTTCACCTTGCTCTGGTTCTTCTGGTTCACTTGGCTGGACCTTGGTAGTAGTGATAGTGGCACTAGGTTTAACATTAGTGATCCACTTCCACTTGTCTGGATCTGATTCAAAGTTGGAACATTCCTCTGAGTCTATGGTGTTCAACTCGACCACCAACGACTTCTTCGAGTGACATTCATCAATGTTATGCTAGAGGATTTTATGGAATTCACACCACTTCCTGGTATCTTTCTCCATCTTCTGATTACCCTTCTTTGTTTGTAGATTGGACTGGTTGTCCTAAGGGGGTCCATCCTTTGTTCTATGGGTTGGGGCCGCCTTTTCCCTACTTTTGTTGTGAGGAATTTGCATATCCAAACTCCCACTCCTTTTGTTTAAATTTCTACTTGATTTTGACAAGATATTGATAAGATGCACCCAGTGGTGAGATGTCCAGAAACTCCATTTTTGTTTGGATGTATCTATGCAGACAGTTGTGGTACTTGAGCACCATATGTCCTTCAGAGTCTTTGATACCCAGCTTGGTACACAAGGTATGGAAGATATTTGTTAACTCTGGTACTGTCTAGTCCCTTTCCTATCGCAGTGTGGTCCATTTCATGTACTGGTCATTGTAGCTTGCAACAGGGTAGTATTGTTCCTTAATGGCATCCCTAAAAGAACCCCAAGTGGGGGAAACCAAAAAAATTGCAGATTCCTCAGTGGAATTTTGCTCACTATAAGTCTCCCATCAATCCTTGACACGGGGGACAAGATTAAGGAGCACAGAGGTAATCTTTTCTTTATTGGAAAAATTATGGATCGAAAAATACCCTTCTAGCAGATTCAACCATTTCTTTACAACATCCGCATCTATATGGCCTTCAATTAAGGGGATATCAAAATTGACTTGTACATTGAAGGGGGTGCCACCTCCAATGTGGTCACTTGATGAAGATGTGTCACTTGTTAACTACCGTCAAAGGATCTATGCAAAGTTATCCATTATCTCATTCCTTTGTCGCTCAAGGGCTTCCTCGAGCAACAATTTAAAAGGATCTCTTGCTCCATAATCTCTCTTTTCTTCCACCATGGTAGGTTGTCGTGATCGACGAGGACGGTCTTGCAAGGGATCAACTACTTTGAGTCCCAACTCCTTGTACCCTTACCTCGTTGGGGACATGCTAAGAGGAACATATAAAGAGAAGACTGCTCTAATACCATTGATCTCGATTTATAAATGGAATGAAATGAAATACAAATGTATAAAAAACAAACACACAGAGATATAGTAAAGCTTGACTTCTATTAATAAAGAGAGCTTGCTAAAACTGTAAAAATTCATACTGAAATAAACTGGCTCGAATGGTGGCAACTTATCTTTGAGAAGAGATGAGATGGCTATGCTCATTCACAAGAAGATTAGTACAATGAGGTTCCAAAGGCCTTTTTAACATAAAACATAAATGAAAAAACCCTAAACATCCAAAACCCTAACCCCGTGAGATGAAACACTAAAAGGTTTGTGGGCCCCGATGGGGATAGTTGATACGTCGACTTCTCGAGGGCGTAAATTTTGCATACAATATCCATTTGGGGCGCTCGATACACTATTGGAAAGGTATAGCCGGGGAGTACATATTAAGTTCGGCCTAGCATCTACCTTTGCATTCATGCTAGGCACCGTCAAGCCCAAAAAACGTCATTTAGGGCCTCAAAACGACCCCAAAAGTTTGGGACTCAAAAAACTGTAAAAAAACTGCGAAACTGGAAACTGTTCTTTGAGCCAGTGGAATTGGTGGGTGGCCACCGATATCCACCTTGATCAAAATGTGTCAACAAGATCCTCCGGGATACTGTCCAGGGTTTTTTATATCTTCCTATTTGGTATATGTCGTCTGTGCAGTCACGCCTTTCCAACTTTTAGCTTGGAGTTGGTCTCCCTCTAAGGAATCAATTCATTTATACTGTTCTAAAATGTGGGCAATCAATTACAAAAATAATTTCTATGACATCTGTAACTTTTTCATGATCCCATTGCATATGTTTTTGAAAATCCTACCAACCCCAATATTGAGTCAAGAGGCTATGAATGCCATAAAAGAAATAGGTGATTGGTTTATAGATGATGATTTTTCATACATTAGGATCTTTGGCTATGAAGGGCTCCCTCATCTCTTTCCCAAGTATGTCCCAGAAAGGATAGCATTAAAAGAAATTGCATACCAGATTCTCAGTGTCGACATTGCATTCACTTTGGTTAAGAATTCAAAAAAGTAATGGCCTAATTTCTCGATTTCACTAGGTATTCATACCTTGTCAAATCCAAAACATGCTAAAAATGAGGTTGACCCACTAGATTGAATCTTGCTGGCCCATGGCGACTTTAAGAGACATGATCCAACAAAAGTTGTCAAAAAACATTATGTTATGGTGAAAAGTAAAACCTATGTTCATGAAAACAAACCTTTTGACCTTGTTCTTCAGGGGGTAATGCACTACCATGAAGTAAGACAAAGAATTAATGCCATAAGAAATAGTCCTAGATTCTTGGAATTTATTGAATAGCAAGTTAACAAAAGGAGCTCTTTTCTTAAGGGAAAGAAAAGAATATAGGGAATTGTAGAAGTTGAGGAAAGTGAGGAAGAAGATAAAAATGAAACAAAATCAGGTCCTAGTGCTTCTTCAACAGAAAAAGAAGTTGACAATTTTTCACAAGAAAAAATTGTAACAGGAAAAGAAGACTCAAGCACAAGAAATGCCCATACTTCTGCCAAAATGACCGAGACAAACATAGAATTGAACACAAGTACATACATCAACTTTTCCTAGACAACACTTGTCCATATTACTGTTCCTATCAATACTGCTCCCATAACCTCAATTCCAGGCAGCCTAGTTACCAGTTCTTTCAATCTTGACAACATTTCTCCTATACAAGATATTGTTCTGTCTTTAGACAATTTTGTCTTTGATGACAAAACCAAAACCATAGAAAAGAGAAGGTCCAAAAAGAGGAAAATAACCCACCATGAAGAAATCACACAAGAAGTAACTCAATTATGGGATGCTGCACATTTGGACGATGGAGAATTTGTAAAGGAAGTTGTTGACGCATTGGGGGCATTTCCCAATACTAATAAATGGTCTGTGACGAGATTAAGCAACCAACTAAGGAAAGAGAAGAACATAGTAAAGGAATTTGTCGAACAACAAAGGATGCAAGAATACAATTGGAAACAAAAACATGAATATGAAGTCAAAGCCAACACAGAAGCAAACAATCTTTCTCAAAATATCATTGCAGAGTTGACAACAAAAATAGATGCAATTACAATTGAACAAAACAGAGAGCTAGTTACATTTTTTACAGAAAAAGAGAAAATCAACAAAGACTATCGGAAGCAGATAGATACATTGACTCCTCAACTAGAAGAGGCGAAAATAAGAAATGAGAGTTCAGAAATCCTAAGCAAAGAAGCAATACAACTTAATGCTAAATTATCATCTTTAGAGGTGTTGTTCTATTCAAGATTGTATCCGATCAAAGAACAACATGAACAAATCGTGTAGTTTTTTGTTGAGTCCAAGTTACAATGTAAAAAACAAAAATATCTCCAGGTTATTTTTGATAATTTGAAAATATGGGAAGCACAGAGCACGAGTTTACCACCAAGATACACCAAAATGTCTAAAGAAGAAAAAATCCAAATACACGCTTCACTTGATTCTTGGGAAGCAAGTTGTTTGTTTTCACACAATCTCACTGGGGAAACAAGTAAAAGTTGCTCAGTGTTATGGGATTCGACAGTAGCTACCATTGAAGAATATGAATTGCCCCATGTGCAATTTCTTGGAAAATCAGTTCCATTATCAAATTGTCTTATAGATATGCAACTTTAAATAGACTCAAGTACAAACAATATTACTAGTCTGAATTTTTGGACCCTAAAAAGTGTTCAACAACTTGTCAATCGTCCAACACAATGTTAAAAAATAATTGATAGTTTCTTATCCAAGTTTTCAACCAAACAAGAGGAAATTGCTAGAAAGATTTACTGATGCAAATTAAACAAAGAAATTTCCCAACTCTCGTTAATTGCAACCATGTTAGAGAGAGTTTCCTTATGGAAAAACCAGGGACAAATGCAACCAGAAAAAGTCAGCACAACTATTATTGGAGTTCACCAGAATATATCTCCTTGATATCATTTATCAAATTAGTTTCAGATAGTTGTGCCTATTGATTCTACCCAAGTCAGGAACAAGTTATAGAATTTTTCATGTACACTCATATTTATTGTAATTGTGTAGAGAAAAACAATGTTGAAGTTTCCAGAGAGAATGTTATATGCATTGTTGTAAAATCCTTAATGTGTTAAGTTTTGAGAACCTGGAATTGCAACGATTGTATCATGTTTTACTAGTTTTAGTACTATTATTCTACATTAATGCAATGCTCATTTTTGAAATCCATTGTTCTCTTTTGTCAGGTTTATTTATAGATACAAGCTTTATGTTCAACGTTTCTTCACTCTTGTTAGAATTGTCAGAAAATCTTATTGTTCACTCTTTAAATGAATTTGATAATAGATCATGTGCTATTGGACAAGACTTTCTATATTGACAATTGTTCAACAACTATTTGTTGTACCTATTATTGATATGCATAAGTCTAATTTATGTTAATGAATATGAATATGTCAATTGTTTTTTTTTTTTCTTTCTACATATTTGCTAAATTAAAACTAACATACATATATGTTACCAGTTCTCAAGTTGTTTGAACTATTTTTGTGACTTGATAACAATTGGATATTTGATCACACCATTTCTGCACATTCTTTGCCAACTATTTTCCCATGCATGGACACATGTCAAAGTTCAGAGATAAAGGCATACTAGATACAATGAACAAAAACTGATTCATGGGAGAAATACACCAGATCAACGTTTCAATACGTACCTAACTATTAAATAAATACAACCATATAGTGAGGATCCAATGCATCTCCAATCAAACTGACAATGCCAGTAACTAAACAAATGTTCAACTACCGCTATCTGGAATCAACTCAATGGGATGACAACGAGCTTAATAGTTGGAGATTACATTTAACAAAACACAACATTCAAATTTCTTCTTTCTTACCATGAAATATTTTCATTACTTCATGAAGCACACATTCTCATTTTCTTGAACAAAACCTATACATAAATATGCCTATGAACATTTTGTATGAATGGAGTAGTTATAACAAAACGAAAGCCAAGTCTTTGCAAAACATGAAGTCATTCTCTCAACAGTTGGATGAGAAGTCTCCACGTTTCCCTTGATAGATACTGGAATGACCTCATCTGTATCAATGCAATATCTAGCTCAATGTATCTCTCATATGTAGGAGCCTTTGAAAATAGATTTTTAATTTCCTAGAGAAGGTAGAAATCATGTATCGACACATCCACAATAGTTTGCCCTCTTATACTCTCAGCCATACCTTGGAACTTTCTCTTGTTTTGTCTCGCTATGAACAAAGTCTTTCTGTAACTTTTTTTTGATAACAACCTTCCTTTGTGATTCAAAGATGAAGGTAACCCCATCTTTACTAGGTTTTCAAATCTATTTTTGAAATAGTCAATGTTTTCCCTGACCATTAAGCACTTGTTCTCAGCGATTTGCAATAAATTCCTTTTTGTAAAAATATTTTCGGCCTCCATAACCATTATGGTTTTGTCTTTCACATTTTTGCTTTTTAATGCTTCAGTGGAATTGGAATTTAGGAACTTAATAATCTGGCTAGCAACCTCTGGTTGTGTTCCTAATTTCTCAAAACATTTCTCTATAATTTGACCTGCTTCATCTGTTAACAACATTTCATCATCAATTATCTTGAAATAATCCCATATCTTGCCAAGTTCATTTATGATTTCATCCCAGATGATGTGTCTAGCCCCTACCATATAACATTTTCCAGATAATTTGTTCTTCAATTGTTTGATGTCTATAAGCATATTAGCTTTTAGCTTTTCATATTCTGTAATGAATTTATCCTTGTCCTTCATTTCCTCACCCTGTGTTGCAATTGTTCTCTTCAATTTTTCAATTTCATCTCCCTTTAGATCTAAGTTTTCTAGTGCTTTTGACAATCAATCTGTTGGATCTGTTGATGTTGTTGCACATGATAAAGTACATCCTTCCTTTAAAATTTCAATATGCTTTTGCTGCAACTCCATCTCTTCTTCCATTTGCACAATTTTCTTCATGAGTTGATCCTTTTCTTCTTGTATAGCCTCCAACTATGGAGTCTGTACATGTTCGATTCCAAGGATTTTAAGCTCGCTTTTTAGTGTGTGGATATTTGTTTCTTTAGTTTTCACCAAGGCTTTCACACATGCCACGTCCTTTGGATTGGCTACCAAGTCCATAACCCATTATTCTAATTTCTCCACTCTAATTTTCCTGCTTCTATTTGCTAACTTCTCATTTTAAGCTCGTTTCTAAGCTTCTCATTTATAACTTGTAGCTTCTTTATTCCCAAATTGACAATAATCACATCTCTATTCAACATTTCTCCAATTTGTCCATGCAGATCCATTTTATCTAGTGGATGCACTGCATTGAGATCAATAGACACCTTTGTCACTTTCTTCTGTTGTTTTGGCTCCATCACTGCTATATTCAACCTACCTTTTTCATAATAAAAAATAGAGAGCATCCTTGTCTGTGATCCTCCTTGATCAAAGATTTTGGGAATAATGTTCCGCCTCATCTTTGAACTCGTTTTTATGATATCCATGAATTGATTAACAAAATCAATCTGCTTTGATTGATCTATAGTCGAAGACTCTGTTTCATTGTAATCCTATGTACTGTTCAGATTCTCTGATGATAACACTTCCACAACTACAATAGGTCACTGGTACTACTTCTTCCTGTAATTCTTTCTCTTTCTCTTCGTCAAGAACCTTTGTCCTTTGGCTTTTGTCTTTTTTTTTTTCCAACTTATCTTCCTCTGTTTCTGAATCCTTTGAACTTGACTCTGTATTCTTTATCTTGTATGTCCCCTCAAACTTCTTCGGAGTCTCTCTTATTGGAGTTACTGGTATTTTACCATGGACTTGCAAGATATTTTGCACATCTTTCCAGTTGTTCTAGTTTTCCAGTCACTCCACCTCTGCTTTTCACTCATGATGATAAGGAGTCCGACCATGTGAAATCCTCTTTGACGAAATCAAAACATGAGGCTCATATATCCATGTTTCTCCTTCCTGAAATCCCATATCTGAGAGAACCTTTGTTGCAACTTGCAATGATGATCTGGAATTGACAATAAAAGGTACTACCTCTTTTTTCAATTTGAAAGTGGCCTTATATTTTCTTGATACAAAGTGAACATCATCTAAATTCAATCTTTGTCTAATGTATTCAAGTGTAAAGAATTTGAGAGTCAATAAAATAGGTAAAATAAAAGGTCGAAGTTCACATCCATAGACTTTGATTTCACTGTAATTCTCAAATATATACCAGTCTCCTACTCTCTTATCTGGGCTAAGTTGTTATATTTTTTTGCATTCAGAAAAAAATCTAGGGGGGATTTCATTATATATCACCTCGTAATCTTTGGACATAAATAGGTCAATTTACTTTGAGAATCCAACATTCAGACGCCTCTTATTAATCAGACTAGTCCAATGAATCACTGAGACTAGGTTACCAATCTCAACTTTAACTCTTAATCCAAGCGATGAAAAATGAGTGGCTTGAAAAAACAAGAACAAATGAACAAGGTAAGATTGGTATATGAAACTTCTAAGAGACTCAAATTCTGATAATTGATAATGAATTTGATCAGCTAAAAATTGGTTGTAATTGAATTTCATCAAGGGTTTAGCTGCAAATACACAAATTGAGGCCATAAGCCATAACACAAACTCATTAACCACAAGGTCCTTATCTTTTCCCAAAAATGCACAGACCATGGAATTTTTTTTCTTGAAATTTCAGGAAACATGCTAGATTCAAGAATAATGTTATCCCTAAGAACATCAACATCCTTGCACATATAAGACTGTAATAGAACCACTATGTCATTAGGTTTAAAATCTCTGAAACAATTGGCTAATACAAACTCACTGAACACTTCACTCGTAGGGTCTAATGGCCACCTTAACATTTCAATTGTGGATTTTGTCGTCGGTTCAATGGGTACAAACCCATATGTGGAAATTATAGCTCTTTTAGAGGAAATGTACTTTGAGGCACACCATACCACGAACTCAGGGAAGTCATAGACTTGTGGAACCACAAATATTGCTAAATTTCATTCCCACGCATGATAATGATCGACCAGATCTCTAGAATTCTGCATAACATCTTTGTATAATTCTAAAGAATCAAAAGACAGGGCCAGATCAAAGATATCCTGTTCTTTGTCCACTAAATCCTCCTCCTCGATATTTAAAATTTTCTCACTTTTACTAAGTTGGAAAAATTCCATTTTAATGAAGAAAAAAAACAATTAATGCAGTTCCAACTACCCATAGAGGAACTTGCTTTATAAAGGACTCAACCCGCAATGGTGTTGCTATATCTTACCGAACGATTTGACTGTTCGTAAATCGCAGATAAACCACAAATTTTTGTCTTTACCCTCTTTTCAAATCAACTTTGGATACGTCATAGTTCATAATTTCCGCCAGATATTGTCATATGGGACATGTATTCAAGCCACGCTGATTACACTAATTGCAGACAGAGCCACCTGTGAAATCACACTGTCAACCTGCTTATACCTTCGAACAACAACATCCGATCCAATGGCATCAATGTCACCTCGACATGTGGCATTGTCACAAATTGTCCCATGCAACATTAGGTAGGCTAATCGCATAATGACACCCTTGTTGATTGGAACTATCCTTGGGAACATTTCATGTATCCTGAATACTAGCCCACCAATGAATCGAGATGACGACCACTGGTGCCACTGACCCTTTGGAGACCCGCATTCTAAACACAATCCCGTACTCATAAACATCGATACCCTGTGATTCCGATATCTTGGCATACCAAGTCACCACACACCATTTAATTTTTAACTTCATGAAACATTTACATTGTATGACAATGTGCAATAGATACCCATGTTTTCATAGAATATATCTTATGTTTACTAGTTTTTCCCTCCTATGCCTTCGTGCATGTTCAGTTTCAAACAAATCAATATATCATTTCTCATGCAACATAATGCAAATGACATATCAGCAGGGACTTTGCCACTACAATGACACTTGTTTCAAATTGTTTAAATTAATATAATCATATTGAAATCAACCAAGCAACAACATTATTATGATAATATCTTTTCCATTTCACATCAACACTATTATGATAACATTAATTTTTCATTTTTCATTATTAATTTTTCATGACATTTTTTCTTTTATAAATGACTAACTATTTATATTAATATAAGTTTTTTTTTTTTTTTTTTAGTGTTTTTTCTTTTACATTTATCACTTATTTTATTATTATTTATGTTTTTTTCTTTTAAAAATTTATCACTTATTTTAATTATATATATATATTTTTAAATTGAGATAAAAGATGTGAAATAGAGATTGTAATTAATGATTATTTATCAAATATGTGAAAGTAAAGAATTCATAATTTCATGAAAATTCAAGATATACCAAATGACATGTTTTTGTTAAAATTCAAGCTCTACCAAATGACATGTTTTTTTTTTTTTTTTTTAAATTCAAGCTCTACCAAATGACATGTTTATATTTGTATTTACATTTATATTTAGAATCATATTTTACTTTTTATTTTTAAATGGAAGAAAATTAAAACAAATTAATTAATAGATTTTATAATAATAATTTTTAATATATTAATCTTATTAAAACAATGATACAAAGAAGATGAAACTTTATCGCTCTACCACTTAATATAGTGTGGGGAATTTGGTTCGCTAAAAATATAAAGCCATCATACCCTTTAAATGTGCAATTTAATTTATAAATGTCCTAAATGTTTATCTTCAAGTCGAGGAAAAACAAAAAAATCAAGCAAAAAAGAAGAAGTCATAAATATTGATATTTCTTGGGCATACTCTGATGGTGCCTCTCAAAGGAATTCTCTAATAGGAGGCTCGGGAGAAATCTTTTCTCTCTCCTCAAATCACAACATAGCTTTCAAGGATCACATTGGACAAGAAACAAACAAGTATTGTAAATCGATGGCTCTCAAACTAACCCTCTAGTTAGCTAAAAAATATGGTGTTACACAACTTCAAATTTTTGGGATTCTTTACTAGTTATCCAATGGAAGCATGTCTCAAAAATTTTACTTTACAATCACTTTTTAATGATACACAACAACGGATGAGGGTCTTCTCACACATTTCTTTGTCTCATGTATACAAGAACATTAATAAAGTAGTGAATGGTCTTTCAAAATAGGCATTGGGGTTGGAGCATGGTACTTGGGCGTACCATTTCCATCTATCAGGATGTGCACACAGTTGATATCCCTCATGCACCGTGGATATAATTTTTTTTATTTTTTTTACAACGAACACTTTGTAAATCATGGAACAACCATACTTTGGACA
>ML776901.1:321857-340867 GCA_009831015.1 Picea engelmannii | reverse complement strand
GATCAAATGATAAAAATTAAACGGAATCTGAAAGCTGCCCAGGATAGGCAGAAAAGTTACGCTGACAGTAACATAACCCATAGAGAATTCAAAGTGGGTGACCATGTTTTCCTGAAAGTGAAAACTAACAGGAGTTCCCTGAAACTTGGAAGTTGCGCCAAGTTGGCAGCAAAATTTTGTGGGCCATTTGAGATCCTGAAAAGGATTGGGCCGGTTGCATACATGCTTGCATTACCTGCATCTATGACTGTACATAATGTGTTTCATGTTTCACTGCTTAAGAAATATGTACTTGATGCTAATCATGTTATCGATTGGAATGTGATTCAGGTGGAACCAGAAGGTGTCCTGCAAGTGCATCCTGTGCGCATATTGGACAGGAAAAGAAAATAGCTCCGGAATTGAGCCATAGAGCTTGTAAAGGTCCAGTGGACCTGGTATGGTCCTGAGGATGCAACATGGGAGCATGAAGAAGTTATGCGGGTAGAGTACCCGCATCTTTTTGAAAATTTTGAAAGGCTTGCAGAGACAGTGTAAGTTGCACTCGGGATAGTGCAAAAATAAGGGAGGGGGATTGTAATGTCCCCAAGGCTGAACCTAGTTGTAAATCTGATGTATGAAACAAATTGTAAATATGTGCTATAGGCTGATGAGCCAAGTTTGTATAAGCCGGTGGGCTTATGTGATTGTTAGGCCAGAGAGCCTAAGGGTTGGAGGCCTAGGGCCTGATTTTTTTACTTGTATATATACAAAAACATTTAATAAAATTGTAAACACCGCCAGGTGCAGACCGACCACGATGAATGAGTGAAGGGGGACTGAGCTTCCACATAGAAGGCAAGGGATTAGGGGTTGGAAGGTGGGAAAAGGGGCTTAAGCCTAGGAATAATATTTTATTATTATTCCAAAAGAACATGTGCCTTTTATATTATTATTCCTAAAGTTCCTGACCAAGGAAAGGTGATGCGTGCTGGTGGAACACATGCAGTCTTCAAGGCGACAAGTGTCAACCCTGGTGCATGCAAATAAAACAGTTTGGGTGGACCGTGAAGGGGGGGGACACTCTCTCATTTTTGGAGCGGACTGCCTGAGGGTGTACGGACTGGGAGCAGCACGACTGACTCGAGCTCTGCAGAAAAACCCGTGTATACCTCCGTACTGAACCGAGAAAACTGTGATCAATTCTGAAAGAGCCGATTTCACCTTTATTTTTGAATGGGGAAAAAGCCCGTGTTGTGTCTGGAGAATCCGTGTGCATCCACTGCCCGAGATCGAGCCTGTGCGTGAGATCTCTGTTCCGAAGCTGTGACCCTGAGCCATTTTGCCATTGCTGAGCCTGTGGAAAAAGCCGTGTCTGTTTTTCCGTGGGTTGTGTGGCCACGCAGAGATGGACTGCGTGGGAGGTTGTTGACCTGTGAGCGATTCTCTCCAGGCGAGAGAGTGCGCAGAGGAAGGAGAGAACTCCTGGAAGGAACCCTGTAGCTGCCACAGAGCCCAGAGACTTCCGGTTCGGTCTGTTGCTGTAACCCAAGGCAAGGGAGGTTAGCAGCCAAAGGGCTGTCCAGGTGACAGAGAAGGTGTATACTCTTGGGGTGGAACATGCATGTGGGGAATGAGGGTCTGTGGGCAGTGAGTGTGGGTGGTTCCTGGAGAGAATTCCTTCCTGTGGCTGTGTACTGTTTTCCCTGTAACCTCAGCCTAACCTAGGATTCCTTGTCTCGGGGTGGAGCTTAGTCCCAGCTCGGGGGTGACCCACTGCTGAGCTGATGAGCAGTGTGGTCTAAGGCTGGGAGCTTCGTGGAAGGCCTGCACTTGGTTGGTGGATTCTACCACCGTTAAAAGATAAGTATCTGATTATGTTTTAATCATGTTTTGCATGACTCTACTGTTTATGTTATCATGATTTCCGCTGTGTATATGAATTAGTATGAAACGCTATTGATTGTTAAATTATGGCAGTAACTCATATGAATACTCTGTGTAGAATGTGTTTATTTGTTTAAATGCATGGGATTTATAATACCTGTATGAGTTATGTATAGAATGGTGTCATAATCTTCTCTTAATAGCAATTAAGCCTTCGTAGTGTAAAATGGGCGTTACAAAAAACGATGAATCCAAGTGGAAAGTATGGTCTGCAACTGAGAACACCTATTTATCCCAAGAATCCCTAGAGACCACCTCATCCACCCCCTCCCAGTTTCCAAAATGTCGAGGAAGATGACGTGGAAGGAGAAATCTCTTGTTAGGCCTCCAAGAAAAAGTCCCACAAAGATGTAAGTATATATTTCTCTGCAATACTTCCCTCTGATTTCATCCATTTCCAACACATTTGAATGACACCCAACAAGGTATTTGAAATGAAATATTAAAACAAGGTATTTGAAATGAAAAATTAAACCAAAGGTATTTGAAATGAAAAATTAAAACAAGGTATTTGAAATGAAAAATGAAACCAAAGGTATTTGAAATGAAAAATTAAACTAATATCATCTAGTGGAATATAAATTAACAGAGTCCCATTTAATCCCGAGGCCTGGTATGCACCTTCGAGGTTGCTAAAGCATGAATTTTCATATCTCGAGTTCCCATATCCCTTACCTCAGACATTTGTGTGAAGTTAAATTATGCATGTTTGCGATTCACAAATTCAAGGTGCATATATTACCCGGGTTTAGATTAATGTGCATATTCATCACAATGTACCATCTAGAGATTTAATGAATCACCTCATCCCTACTCGGGATGTAAAATGCACCTTGCAATAGACGATGTTGTCTGCAAAACATTTATACAATTTCAATAGATGGGAATCAAACCTGTACCATGCCAGTGTACATAGACATACATCATCAAAGTCCAAATGGAATAGGTCCCATCAAAATTTAGTCATTTAAATTAACATCCTACTCTCTTATTATTTTGTTGTCTGCAAAACATTTATACAATTGCAATAGACTGTATTGTCTGCAAATTATACAATTGCAAGAGATGAGAATCGAACCCGGTCCAGAGACAACCCTTACCTCAGGAATATCCTTTCACCAGGGTGAAAATCCTCATGAACAACCTCTTTCCATCCCAACAACATTCCCCTACAGATCGATGTCTCATTTTCCTTCATATGTTCAAAAACTAGCTACTACCCCAGGGCTATATGTGATGGCAAATGCAACTCTAGGCTTAGGAAAGACCCTGCATGCTTTGTAGGCTTAGGAAAGACCCTGCATGCTTTGTAGGCTTAGGAAAGACCCTGCATGCTTTAAGAAAGACCCTTCATGCTTTAAGAACCCGCGTTCTCAATTACTACAACGTTGGGCTAAGGAAAGACCCTACATGCTCGAAAATAAACTGTCTGATTCCAACCAACAAAAATGGACGAGGAAAATTCTCTCCATTCATATGCCAAGGATAGAACCACTATTTCCTTTCTTCGACATGTTGTCCAGACTTGATAGCCTCCCCAAGAATCGAACTCTGGTTGTCCTTCATTCTCTACAAGGGTGTCCATATGTCATTTTGACACTAACACATGGACTATGGTTATTTGAAAAGGATTGATTACAAAAAACGATGCACACTTAAAAAATTTGTATAGAGCCTTAATCAAGATTATTTATTTTGACTTTATTCTAACTCCCTGAAGTAGTTTTGATTTTCAAATAAAAAAAATTATTTTACTATATTTAGTTAAAAAGGTAATAAAGGTAAGCTCATGATCTTGTTTGGAAGTAAATCAGGTAAAAACATTGATCTTCATCGCATTGAGATTTGATCTTTGGAGTTTTTTCTTCTGTGTGGGCACAACAAACTAGACAGGGTAAAAAAATATTGCAATTTCATTATGTGATCGTCCGGGAAGTAGTACCATTAACTGCATGCATCATGGATGTATAATGTATCACACTTTTTCATGGACTACTAATTATGACAGTAAAGCAAAATTCCGAAACCCAAAATATAAACTCAGAGTACGAGAAATGAATTTGAATGCATGGAAAAAGTATTTATTCATTCTCCACTTATCAATTCCCACGCAGTCAATGCATTTTAATAATTATATCAATTTCTCCATCAACCTGTTCAATCAAAGGTAAGCGAATACCGTGAGAAAACACAACTCACTTTCTATGTGCGGTCGAAGATTTTGAAAAAATATTATTAAGAAGTTTCAATTTATTACGGTTTCTGTATGGTTTTTGTAATGACAAGGGTGTGAGCTTAAATTTATTCAAGCACGTAAAGCATAGTTTCAGGGGAACAAAAACAACGACAATGTCTAAACTCGTGGCTCTCTCAAGAGTTTATGTTTGTCGATATAAGAGCCTCAACATCCCGACGGAATGCACCATGACTGTCCAGAGTAGTTGTTGCCTTGTTATCGATTTATTTATGTGGGAGTTCTGAATGAGTCTATTTTTATTATTTTAATTAAGTCTTTAGGCCAAAGGATGATACAAGTGTAATCAAATTTCAAATCCTTTGTACCTTCATATAACTGTAATCAAATTTCATTTTTTTGTGCTTTTATTTGGATATCTGTGTTAGATCATTATTCTTGGTTTATGTCTTAGTTTCCTCAATAATATTGATTAATAAATTTGCAACGATCCATCTTATTATTGTTATAATATATGTGAAAGTTACTCATTTGCACTTTAGTGCTCAATGTTAAAGATCATTACTCCCCTAAAACATCCATAATATTAAAGATCATTACTTGGCCAAAACGTTAGAATATTAAAGATCATTAATTGGCCAAACCGTATAGAATATGTATATGAACTTCCCAGGAGTTGGCCACGTCAAAGTGGGCAGATTTGGAGTCATTCTTTCAATTGTAAAGATACAATCCATCAATATCCCAATGTCCAATGAAAGTATATTTTTATTGTTAACTCTCGTGTCTGTTTTGCATTGTATGCCATATATGCCATATATGTTGTGAGGACCTTGGCCATAAACACATGTGTTAAAGATAAAGATGGGGTAAGACCAAATCCGTCAAGTTAAAGATACCATAAGACAACAACTAAAATGATATAAATGAATGTAATAATCTAATTGGGATAGAACAATTAGAATTGCTTCCATGGAATTTGATATCCATTCGGGTTCTCACGGTCTTTGAACAATAGAGATCGTGTAGTACATTGCATGGACATACCTGTCAATATTGCTCTTAAAAATTCTATGTATAAGAAGCTTATTACATGCATAATCAATAATAATCGATATATCACGAGAAATATTTTACGGTCCACTAAGGATATCAATATTATGAACTCATTGATGTTCCACAAGCAAAGAGTCACCTACAAAACGTATTTTCAGAGTCACAAGCCTCCACAAGCAAAGGGTCACCAACGAAATGTGTTTTGATCACACAAGCCTCCAAACATTGAAATGTTGAAATACGACTAAACCTGATGCAACTAGTTCAAATGTGTTTTGATCGCACAAGCCTCCAAACATTGAATTGTCAAAATACGACTAAACCTCATACAACTAGTGTTTGGTTAAAACAAAAAATATTTAACAGAAAAGACAAACACGTTAATCCTCCCACAAAGACTATAATTACATGGCAAGGACTCGCTGATATACAACTATCTCACTTGTTTATTTATAAAAGACACTCATAGGAACAAAGTTCTTTTGAGTTTTTCTTTTCTTTTAATTTCTTTTTAAATGAAGTTCCTAAGACACTCCTATGAACAAAGTCTTTCTTACTTTGATTTATTTATTTATTATTTATTTTATTTTTTTTAATTTTCATTTTAATTGAAGTTTATATATTTAGATATTTTATTTTAAATGGAAATAAATATAATTTATTTATAATAAATATGATTTAAGAAAAAATAAATATTAAAAAGTTAATTTTTTTATTAACATAAAATCCGTATATAAAATTAAATTTAAATTAAATTATTTTTATAATAATACTCCATCTCAATTATTAAAACATCAATTTATTTTCTTATAATAGTAATATAAATATATGAGAACACTAACCTTGAATTGTTGTAAATATAAGACATAATAAGTGCAATACCAATGCAAAGCCAATCTATATAAAACGAATGAACGCATGTCATCTCATGATTACTTCATGATTATATAATCATTTGTATTTGTTAATTTTATATCTATATATAATGAAGATGGGACATTTAAAGGCAAAAGGGCACTTCATTGCATGACATTTTTTTTTATTGATCCCTAATGAATAGTTATTTGCATGCCCAAGTGGCCTAGGGAGAATGTGCACCGACAACACTTCTTGATTTGGAATCAAGTTGTGGGGGACAAAAGTCCTTTCCTTTCTTCAAGTTTTCTTGATTTGGAAGCAAATTGTTGGGCACGCGTCCTTTTTTTGCTTTTCAATATCAATCAAGTGGATTTGGATTTTTTTGGACAGGTTGACAGTGGTGTCAGGGAAGTGGAAGGTTGTCAGGGCTCACTGAATGGGCTATTTGTGGAACCTTTATAGATTTTCGACTAGAATGCTTATTAAAATATATTAATATATTAAAATATTTCAATTCTCTCACCTCAATTATTTCCATAACCATCCTCTTTGAAAACATCAATATTACTATGAATATATTATTTAAAGGAACATGCAATTTTTCAAATTAAAAACCTAAGATATAATGTTCTTTATGCTAACTCTTTGTACTTGGGGTTTTTTCATTCCCTTTGTCCTTTTATGTTTATTAGTGCCTTTACTTCATTACATGATATATATTACAAATATATTTGCATGCAATATCCATTTTAAAATAACTTGATAAATCTGCGCTTGACATTTGGCATATAAAAATATAAGGTATGCCACATTTTGAATTTGGACCACATATATCCACAATTGAGCTATCGACATTTTACTCTTATCACAAAATGGACTGCGATGGCTTATGTTATTCTTATTTAGTAAATGAGGAAACCTCACATTCAAAGTGGTTCATGACATGAAATGAAATCCACCATTAAAGTACACATAGGGATATGTGATGGCTTATGTTATTCTTAATTAGTGAATGAAGAAACCTCACATTCAATGTGGTTCATGACATGAAATCCACCATTAAAACAGTGGCTCGAGGGGATTTTTTTTTATGCATTGTTCTACTTGATTCTTACTAGTTAATTGGAGGGGTAGTGGCACAGACAACAAGTTTTACTCTAGTCTATCAAACAATCAAGAAAACAAGTTAGAGTTGAAAGAAAAAGGAGAACTCCTATTTTTGTGTTCTTTGTGGGATGTTTCAAATTTGAATGTTCTTTGTGGGATCTTTCAAGTTTGAATGTTTTTTGTGGGACTCTTCAAGTTTGAATAGACGTGCAAGAATATGGGTCCTAGCCTCAATATTCATGCACACATGATAAGCAAAATGATTTCCATATTCTATAAGTTGCAAAACTTTAGATTTCACTTGTTTAACAAAGTAAAAAGCCTTAATATACCTTATAGGATTTAATGAAAGTAAGAGCATGTGTAATCAAACTATAAACTTCAATCAACACAAATAAGTGGGGGAAAGGAAAGATATTTTATTTATCGAGAAAAAGAAGATACAATAATAAGATCCATACCTACTTAGAGAAGTGATGGCTCTAGGTCCCTTCTCCTTGCATTTCATTCCTCTTCAAGGTTCTCTTATGTCCAATGGTATTCAAGTCTTCAACAATATATCATGCGCAAAGTGGGCCAAATGGAAGCAAGAGTGCAAATTGGGAAACCTTTTGAATGGAAGGGAGAGAATTAAACCAACAACTATCCAATACCAAGATCAAGATCCAAAGGTTGCACCATCATAAGTTCGATACATTCATGACCAAAAAATGGATAACCCATATGAAAGAGGGTCTTAAATAAAGTGTAAGGTCTCTTGGAGTTTTGTATAATTAATGTAGTCCATTAGTTGAAGAATCCCAAGGCTATTATGTGCACCATAGTGATCAAGATTAACCAAATCATCATAGGAAAGTGTGTTTATGTAAATAAATCACATTAGGCATTGCACAAGTGATCAAATTTAGAGTAAGTTAATCTTGTAGCAAAAGGATCCACTTTCCAACCACAAATTTGATAAGAATATGGCAAAAAATTCAAGCATGATTATAGTTCCACCATGATCCAAGTTTTACACATGATGGAACAATGCTCTTGTGGATTTTGCCCAATTTCAAATAAATCGATATTGTCAAAAAAACAATTAGAGCTCTAGATCAATAGGGACTTTGACTCCCTGTATCATTAGATTCTAGTCACTAGAGGGAAGTTTGCTACAAGATTAGATGGCTTTAACAAGCTTGATCTAATCAACATAGGAGAGGTGTTTCTAGTAAATAAAGCACATTGGGTTTTGTACAAATAATCAAGCTTAATTTTATTAACATGGGAGAGTGCACATAAGTGATCAACCTTGATTTAATCAACATAGGGGAATGGACACATTGATTCTGACCTTGTCAAGTGGTGCACACTACTCGAGGATGGTGTGCTAATTGATTTTGACTTTTTCTAAGCTCTATGTCTACATATTTTAATGAGAAGGTGAAGCAAATAATTAATATCAAGGTTAATAAATGATTTCTCAAGGGTTGTTCAACATTAGAGTCATCTTTCAAAGTCCACCTTGTGATGTTTTTGAAAGTTGGCATTAGATATCCAATGGTGAAAAAACTATAGTGTTAACAAAGGCCCCCATATGTATGAGGCTAATAGAGCATCACATGGTTGAAATACATCATTTTTTTCTTCAATACATTGGGTAATCAAAAACTTATGAAGGAAGTCATTGATTGGATAGAGGATAAGGAAACCACTTGCAATCTGAACAAGAGGCAATAGAACCGTCCTTTATTTAATGAGTTGGGCATTCCCATGCTCATTCTCAAATAGATTCAAGTACATCATATAAATGGATTTATCGCTCAACAAAGGGAGATACCATGCCATAATATATCTAAGTGGTGCATGTGAAGAACTCAAGTGATGGTTGAAAAGAGATCTAAATATAGACCCCCACTCTATATGGAAAGGAGACACACATACCTAGGGTCTTCAATTAAATCTAGAACACCGACACCAAGGAGTCAAATTCTCCCCAAGTGATAAGGAGTTGAAGTCGAACATGGGAGAAACCATATAGACATAAATCAATAATGAAAATTCTTACTAGATGTGAGGCTACCTAGAGATAAGGATAAGGGGAACCAAGGTACTAGTATGATCCTAATGGTGTGAATGAATGATTTGAAGTTGAAAACTAATAGGAACCATTCAGTCAAGGACCAATGATGATAATCCACTACCAAATGTGAAGAGATCCACTCGTGTTAAATGTCAAAACCGAGGTATTGAGCCTAAATATCAAGYTCCTAAAGAAAGTGTGTCATTGATAGAAGAATCTCCAATTGAGGAATGGAAACGATGAATCCTTTCAACTAACACGAGGCAATAAGATACTTGATAAATGATTAACTTGGACATATTCTCAACTTAAAAGAATAGGAAAAAACATTGAAAGGGTGACTTAAGACTTCACTTGACATGGAACATAATAACAAAGACTAACTAGGGCATCATCTACTTCAAAAAAGTAATCATGAATGAAAAATTCAATTCAGGTCAAGTAGGAGACACAAGGGAGAGTGAGTATTGATAGATATGGAACTTGAACCAAGACTTGGCTTCAACAACCCAACAAAGGTAGACAAAAGTCAAAGATCACGATGACCAAGTGGAAGGACACAAAAGAGTGACTCAACATATATGATCTAGTCAAGGCTGACACTAAAAGCTACCCAAATAAGACTCACGGGGACTTAACAAATCAGGAAAATCCTCAAACTAGAAATAGTTCCCCTCTTTCCCCAATTTTTTTAAATGATTTTGTTATATTTTTTCATTGTTTAGTGAATAAATAAACCATAGAGGAGTCTACAATGATCTATTTCATGTACCTCTTGCAAACCCCAAGAGAAAGTCATCTTAGGTGGAAGTCCTAGGATTGTCCACTAAGGTGCCTTTTCACACAAAATGGCTAAGGGTGATAGTCATTGCTCAAGTGCATACATTTGAGTTAGAAAATGGATCAAATCCCATGGCTAATAACCTCAAGAGAATGAGCGAATCCCAAAATAATTTTTGAGGTCCTAATTAAAATGATTACACCCACTGCTTGGTATAAGGGGGATTCTCACACTTACACAACTTGAACTCTTTCTTGACTCCTTAATTAGAGGTGCTTCCCTAATATTACCCTTGCAAGTAAAGGTATTTCACACTCATTAATCAACTTCTAGTTTGCAAGTTAGAACCACCCTACGACACTAAACCAAAGGCCCTTCTAAGTGTTGGTGTAACAAAAACAAAAACAAGTTTGTGTTTATTTTAATATGTTATGTAGTTGATTTTAGAGTTTAGATTAGTGAAAAGTGCGTGTATGTGTAATGTATTTATATCAATGTAAATAACTTGGAAAAGAACAATACTTGAAAAATGGTTTTCTTTTGTTTTCTCTTTTGATTTACTTCATTGAAATTAAGAAAATAACATGCAATCCCAAGAAACTCTGGTCAAACAACAAACAAGTCCAAAAGGAAGGTAAGTGCAATGAAACTTTAAAACACAAGAAGAGAAGGGTATGAAAAATGTGACAATATCCCACTCATAATGGATTTTTTCCCCCTAAAAACTCAAAATGCACAATAAACTTTGCTCATCCCAACAAAATGATGTAAAGCAAAAAAGCAACAACAATAAAATCTAAGAACTTCTTTTTGTAATTTACTAAAAACAACAAAAATATAGTTACAGTTGTAACATAAATACCCTAAAATAACTAATTTTCAATATGCGATATTGTCATCATTCAATCTCTAATTTGAGCGATATTTTTGAATTGTATATTTATCGAGAAGAATCTAGATGTGCAATTGGTTTCTAGACATTCTACTCGAAAAGTTACAAAAATTTATATGAGTGTCACGACCCTATATTTCCTTTTTTTTCTTATAAGAATGACTAAACAAACCCAAAATATTTTGTGGAAAAAAATTAGAGAGCATATCTCACAAGAAAGAGCCTAAGGACAATCGAAAGAGGAGTTTGAAACTCAAAGAAAATTCCTCCCAATTGGAGTCACCATTCTGTTGACAATATTTTTTTTACATGTGTACTGGTTGAGAGAGATAATGAAAGAGAAGAATTGCTAATCTTGTTGTCCTTATCAAATCTTCCAAGGTTAAATGGATGAGCAAGAATATAAGGTCCTTGCCCCAATATTCCTATACACAAGTAAGCAAAACAACCTTCTTACTATGCAAGTTGCAAAAATCTAAATATAATTTGTTCAACAAAAGAAAAACCCCTCTACCTTACTTGCAAGATTCAATGAAATTAAAAGCATGTGCAATCAAACTAGAACATCGAATCAACACAAACAAATGAGGGGAAGGAAGGATAGTCTATCAATAAAGAAGAAGGAGATATGACATTAAGCTCCATACCTTTGTAGTGAAGTGATGGCTCCAAGTCCCTTCTCCTTGCGGTGAATTCCTCTCCAAATTTCTCTTATATCCAATAATCTTCAAGTCTTCGACAATCCTCCTCTCTACAATATCCCAAAAGAAAAGTGGACCAAATGGAAGCACGAGAGAAAATTGGGCAACCCTTTGAATGAAAAGAATAAGACCAAACTAACAACTATCCAATACCAATTTCAGTGATTCGAAGGTCACCTCATCATAAGTTTGATACGTCCATGAAAAAAATATGGATAACCCATAAGAAAGGTCTCTTTGGGTTTTGTATCATCGATGTGGTACGTTACTTGAGGAATTCCAAGGCATTGTATATGCACCCTACTGATCAAGATTGACCAGATCACCATAGGAAAGTGTGCTTCCATAAGTAAATCACACTGGACTTTGCACAAGTGATTAAGCTTGACCTAATCAACGTAGGAGAGTGTGCTTTAAATAAATAAAACACATTGAACTTTGCATAGATAATCAAATATTGACTTAATCAACATGGGAGAGTGATCATAATGCAAGATTTAAACCTTTGCAAGCGAAACAATGCATATAGTTTTCTAAGCAAAATAGAACAACAATGACACGCACAAAGTACACACAAATCTACCTTGGAAACCCTTAGCCAAGAAAATTGTCCTAACTTAGATTCACACCTCTATCTTTTCAATGTATTAAATAAACTTAGAGTCAGACCATATCTTGTGGATGAGTGCATAGTCCACATGTTGCAACTCATGCCTTGTACATGAATGAACAATCTACATGCAAATAATATAACACATCTCTAACAATATCCACTTGTTGTTTTCTTTTCAAAATAGTGGGGTCCATGATTTATAAGGTCACGTATTCAAGGTGGCCACACCCATTGATTCTCTACACTAAGAGAACTTCTCAGTACCAACATTCTTTGTCAATGAGTCTAAAACATTCTTTAAGGTGTCGAGCTTCTCCAACAACACCTTCTTGTCATTAACTATATCTCTCAAAATGTGGTACTACACATCAATATGCTTCATCTTAGCATGATAAGCATGGTTCTTTCCCATAAATATTCCACTTTAACTATTGCAATCTAACCTTACAACTTGTTGTACAAAACCAATATCCGAACATAATATCTGCATCCATACAACTTCCTTACTTGGATGGGTGGATGTCATGTATTCAACTTCTATAGTTTAAAGTGAAACTACAACCTACCTCTTGCTTGTTCAATTGATTACTCCTCCAAATAGGTAAACATATGACCACTTGTAGATATTCTTCAATCAAGATATCCAACCCATTCTACATCAACAAATCCCTATACAGATGTTATTTTGTCTAGTCTAGTTCTTCCTTGGTAGTAGATTACATAATTTGTAGTGCCATGCAAATACCTAAAGACCCTCGTTATAGTTGTCCAATGTTCCTTCCTTGGTTTTGACGTATATCTACTCAAAACTTCCACTACATGGGTAGTGTCTACTCTAGTATAAACCATAGCATACATAAAACTACCAACAACATCAACATAAGGAACATGAGACATGTCCTATACTTCTTCATATGCCTTGGGGCATTGTTTTGCAAAATAAAGTTGCACCTACAAGAATAAGAACCTCGACCAATTTACAATTCTACATATTAAACCCTTACAAAATTGTCTACTTCCTCTTGCTTAACCAAAGTTTCCTATTCACACATTCTATTTTAATCTCCATGCCAAAAATAATGTTTGCAACACCAAGATCCTTTATGTCAAACTTAGAGGATAGTTGAGACTCAACCTCTTTGATGGTATCCTTGTTGTATCCTATTGACACACATAATCAACATACAATACTACATAAATAAAGTGATCACTAACCTGCTTGGAATATATAATGAACAACCTTGCTTCTCACAAATCCTAGTCCAAGTATGTAAGTATCAAAATTTTGATACCACATTCTTTGAGATTACTTTAAGTCACATGGGGACTTTTTTAGCTTGCAAAATAGATCCTTCTTACCCTTCACTATGAACCCTTTAGGATATTTCATGTAGATTTCTTCTTATATGTCCCCATGTAGAAATGTTGTCTTTACATACATTTGTTCTAGTTAAATATCAAAAGCAACAACAAGAGACAATATAAACCTAATGGAAGTCAATTTTGCAACATAAGAGAAATCTCACCAAAATCAATTCCCTTCACCTATGAATATCCTTTTGGTACCAGGTAAATCTTATACTTCTCCACTATAACTTTTACATTGAGCCTCTTATGAAACACCCATTTTCCACAGACAGGTTTTCTTCCATCAGGTAACTTGACCAAGTCCCATGCCTCAGGTTTGTCCAAGGATCCATTTTTCAACCATGGTCTTCTTCCAGAATTTACAACCTTCCTTGATATCAACTGCCTCTCTAATAGTTATAGGATCATCATCAATAGAAAATAAAACAAAGGCAAAATGAAAATAAGACAGACTATACTTTTTCCCCTTCTTACTCGTACAAATTCCTCAAGATTGCAATATGTAGTTCCCCCTCTTCATTAGATTCAAATGACTCATCTTCATACATTGAGTCAGATACTCCATTCTCCAACTCAAATTGTATTTTCTTTGGTTCCCCTTTTGTTGGTTCATCTTCTTGTTTGTGAACACCTTTATCCTCTTTGAAAATCACATCACAACTATAGATAGTCTTCCTTGTTATTAGATTACAAAGTTTGTAGCCTTAATTCACTCCATCCTTGTAACCAATAAAGATAAAACAAATATACTTTATTATCAGGCTTGCCCCTTTTCTCCTTGGGAATATGCACTTAAGTACCACAACCAAAAACTTTGAGATGTTCAAAAGATGGTTTCTTATTATTCCATGCCTCATGAGGATTCTTATCATGTTGATGTAGGTGATCAAATGTTGAGATAACATGTAGTACTTATTGCCTCTATCCATAATTTACGTTATATGCTTGCACCACCATGCATACTTCTTGCCTTGCACATCAATGTCTCGGTCATCCTTTCTGCAACTCCCTTGTTGAGGCATGTATGGATTTGTATTTTGTCATGCTATTCCACACTATTTACAAAATTCACTCAAAATATTTCTTAGAGAACTCTCCTCCATTATCTATCCTCAACACTTATGTTTTCTTCTCTGTATAGTTTTCTACATAAGCCTTAAAATATTTGAATTTATCTAAAACCTTGTATTTCTTCTATAAGAAATACAACCATGTTTTCCTGGAGAAATCATGTATAAATGAGACATAGTACACATATCCTCCTAGTGATGGAACATGTATAGGTATAAACACATCACTATGTATCAACTCAAAGATCCATTTTCTCTTTTAGCACCACATGGGAATCTCACTTGATTTTGTTTACCATATACCTAATGTTCACATAAACCAAAATCTAAAGAGCAATCAAAGATACCTTTAACCATTTCTTTATTGTGTAAAGTATGAAGGTCCTTCCATTTAATGTGTCCTATTATTTGATATCATAGCATTGTCTTCTCTATAGAAAGGGTAGGAGTGATGTCTATTTCATTCCTAGGAACAACAATACTACTACACCCATCAATAATAGTCCTTACCAACAACTTTTATAAAGTTCCAATATGAACTCCCCTCAACAAAACTATCACTCCTCAAACCATCTTCTATGTATCCTTTTCAAATATAGTATACACACCCACATCACTCATATTACTCACAGACATCAAGTATCTACCCAAACCTGGAATATGAAAACACCAAAAAGGTTTTTAACCCTTCCATATTTAAGCAACAATTGGACCCTTCCACATCATGTAATTTGATTTTCAAGCCATCTCTGAGGAAGACATTACCTCTATTATATTTTTCCTATTCAAAAAACCACTTCCTATGAGTATTCATGTGAAAAGACACACCTAAGTCGATTAGACATGGATCTTGATCCAAATGCGTCCCCTCCTTCTTTTGAGGAGACCTTCCCTTCCGTGGAAGGAGCATGTAATGTACCTAGGGAGTATAAAATGGGGTACCCAAGGGGATAATGAATTTAGTGCAGCCATGATCATGGAATAAAGCATCAAAATATCCCTTTCCTTTATCAACATTTTTTAATCTACAATCTTTCTTATCATTCCCAACTTTACCACATTTCCAACATTTCCCTGAAGATTGTCATGGAGATTTAGATCTACCTCTATATTTATATATAACCCTAAAGACTTATTTTTATTTCTATCTACGAGGTGATTTGTCACAAACAAGGTATCCTTGGTATGACTATCGATGGTTTTCTACCTTATATATTATGATAAAAGGGATGAAACCACATTGTCAAGCTTTAATGTGGTTGCATTACTCCTAATAAGTATGACTAAGATATACCATGAATTTGGAAAAGAATACAGTAGGGTAACAGACTCATGTTCTTTCGAAACATTAATATCAACAAGCAAACACTAACTTACCATAATGTTAAAGGCATTGAGATACTCTATCATGCAGTCATAATCATTCATTCTTGGAAGATATATCTTCTTTCAAAGGAAAAGCTTTTTTCCCAGAGACTTAGACTAATATAAATCCCTTAACTTATCCCATAATGCCTTAGTTGTCGCTTCTCTTGAGACATTTAGTAACATTGAATATGGAATGCATAACCATATCATATCATTCTTAGGCTTCCTATCCAACTTCATCTAGTCTATCATCACCATACTCATAGGCGCAATACCAAGATCCATGGTGAGCCATTGTTCTTTGTCTATGAGAAGGTCCTCCAACCCATTGTGATTTTTCAACATGAACGTCCTTCATATTGAGCTCCCATAGCTCAAAGCCCTTGACATTAAATTCTATATCTCTATTCTATAACTACTTAACATTCTCTTTCACACAAGAATCACCACTATAGAGCTCCCACTAAAATCAAGTTTATCGTAGACCTAATATAAAAATTTCCTTATCAAGAATGAGCTAATCCCTATAAGCAAAGGCGTCCCCCTAAAGCCAATAATCTCACTCTAATACCAATTGTAAGTTTTATACCTTTGCAAGTGAAGCAAAGCATATAGATTCTTAAGAAAAAAAAATAACAACAATGGCACACACATACTACTACATAGAGATTTACCCTAGAAACCCTTAATTACAAAAAGCAACCAAAGTTAGAGCTGCATCTCTGTCTTATTTAACAAATTAACTTAAGCATTCAAAACACATCATTTTGGTATTCTACAACATCCAAAACCCTAATTTGCTATTTCATATTAGATTACGACCTTAATCCCTTAACCATGATTATATTACAATGGATAAAAACCACTAGCCCAAAAAGTATAAAAAAAAACAAAAAAACATGAGTGCATAATCCACATGTTGTGATTCATGCCACATGCATGAATGCACAGTCTACATAAAAAGAATATAACACATCCAACAAATAATTGATCAACCTTGAGTTAACCAACATAGGGGAATGCACACATTAATTTTGACCTTGTCAGGGGGTACACACTACTCAAGGAGAGTGTGTTCGTTGATTTTGACTTTATGTAATGCCCCCAACTAGGATACATAGAAATAATACACTTGTTGTCCAAAGTATTGTTTCTCTTTGTGTACTTTTGTCAAACACTTTGTATCAAGGTTGCTAGAAATTTCTTACAAACAATTTTCATATGTCTCAAAGATAGGAATATTGTCAAACATATTTGATTCACCCATTACACAAATAATAGAGAATATAACCATGGAATCTTATTATGGTTTGAAAACCCAAAATCACAATAATGCAAAGATCTCTATTGGCTATAACAATAGCTGCAAAACCCTCCTAAACACACAGATCTATTGACCGCAAGGCAACTACAATATCTACTAACATAACAAATCAAGAAACATGGTAGTGATGCCAAAATATTCTCAAGGGTGATGTGTCCTCGTATGTATTATCTATCCTTTGACGATGTGGTATCGATATGCTCTTGTAACACCAACTGTCGCAATTCGGTCACACGTACCTAAACAACTCTGCAACTTCAAATCATAGAGGTCATCATAGGACGAGGCTGGACAACAAGCGGGTCCTTGCGGGACACCCTATACTCAACCCACAGGGGTGACTGTTGTCACAGTTTCCCCAAAACCCTCCTGGTACATATAAAATCTGTGATCAACCTCCTTTAGAAAGTTCTGAAAGTTCCCTGTACAACTATGATATACCTCCAAACTCCCTCCAAGATGATTCCAAACAAAAAATGAAACTCAAGTGAAGATCCTGGGTTAATCCTCCTCCTTGTCTAGCTAGGGTGGATATTGCACCACTGAAACTAAACTGCAATGGAAGGGTTTTTCCAAAACCTAACGAAAACCTTGGTTCAAAGAGCACATCAACAAGAGATCAATTCATAACGAGGAAGGTGAAGTGGTACCCTTCCTTTATACTTCTCCGAATCCTTCTAGATCTTTCTCCTTTTTGACCAAATCAAATATGTCCATTATTCTCTCTTAATATTTACTTTAAACATTAAAAGTCACTTTTAATGTTTAAGTAATTAACAATTTAACAAAAGATCAATTCATAATGAGGAAGGTGAAGTGATACCCTTCCTTTATACTTCTCTGAATCCTTCTAGATCTTTCTCCTTTTGACCAAATCAAATATGACCATTATTCTCTCTTAATATTTACTTTAAACATTAAAAGTCACTTTTAATGTTTAAGTAATTAACAATTTATCTTTTTACTTAATGTCACTTTAGAATGTAACATCTCCTAGATAGTGACATTAAATAAACCTCCTTGACTCCCTTTTTTCTTCATTGACTGTAGCCTACGAGAGCCATATAGGATACTAAGTCATATCCCCATCATGGTAAATTGGAAGGGGACATTACAATCCTCCCTTCTTGAGATTACTTGTCCTCAAGCAACAATAAACTGAGATGTTGTAAGATATGTTCTCCCTCCCAAGTAGGATCCTCTATGGGTAAGCCTCTCCATAGGACCAGGTACTCCTTAATGACTATGTTCCTGAGTCTCCTCTCCCTGACATCAATAATGCACTCGGGGGTTAGAACCAACTGTCCTTCCTCATCTAGTGGAGGAAGTTATTTTGAAGTGGTGACCTGTTGTCCCAATGCCTTCTTGAGGCATGATACATGGGAGACATTGTGGATCCTACTAGCCTTTGGAAAATCCAACTCATATGATTCCTCTCCAACTTTCCTGATCACCCCGTAGGGTCCATAAAAGTGAGGCTTCAACTTCTCTGCACCACTCTTCTTCAACGAATATTGTCTGTAAGGCTGTAACCCAAGAAATACTAAATCCCAATTCTCAAAGTTTCGCTCCGTTCTGTGCCTATCTGCATATATCTTTTGCTGATTCTAGGTGAGTTGTAAGTTCTCCTTCAAGAATCTCAAGATGTGTTGGCTTTCTTGCAACCAATATTTGGCCTTGGGGGCCC
>ML776901.1:291736-320402 GCA_009831015.1 Picea engelmannii | reverse complement strand
CCTTAGAATCTTATCCTTGAGTGTAGACTCCAGGACAAGATATATATGTCTTTGTAGTAGATGATGTCATCCACTACCTTATACCTATCATCCTGAATAATTCCCTCCATTAGGTCATAGGTGAAGGTATTCTTGGAGTATTCTACCAAGAGAATGGACTTCCAGTCTGCTGAGATCTTTGTCATGGAGAAGGATATAGGTCTCTTGGATAGTGCATCAACAATTGTGTTCTTCTTTCCTTTTATGTACTCAATGTCAAAATCATATGCATGTACCTTACTCACCCACTTCTTCTATCTCTCGTTTAGGTCCTGCTGCTACAAGAAATATCTTAAGCTATTGTGGTCAGTCCTAACCACAAAGTGTCCTCCCACTAGGTACTGTTTAAATTTGGCCAATGCATGCATGATGGAAAACATCTCCTTATCATATATAGGATAGATATTCTCCAGCTCCCTTAGCTTCTTTCTATCAAAAGCTATGGGGTATTGATTCTGTATCAAAACTGCCCCTATTCCCTCACCGAATGCATCACACTCTAGTATAAATGACTATGAGAAGTCTAGAAGTGCTAACACTAGGCAAGTTCTCATCACCTTCTTGATCCCGTCGAATTCCTCCTATGCTTCCTCTGACCATATGAACACTCCCTTCTTGGTGAGTTCTGTCAATGGTGCACCCAATTGTGAAAATCCTTTCACAGAGCGCCCGTAACAGCTTCATATCCTGAAGAACCCTCGAAACTTTGCAAGTAGTCTAAGGGTAGGAAAATCTAAAATTGTTTGGATCTTCTCCTGATGCACCTTCACTCCCTCAACACCAATCACGTTCCCTAGATAGAGGATCTTTGTCAATCCAAACTCACACTTTACCTCCTTGGCAAACAATGAGTGCTCCTCCATAATGTTAAGAATATCGTCCACATGCCTCAAATGTTCCTCCCAAGTCCTATTGTAGATCAATAGATTGTCAAAGAACACTAGTAATAACTTCCTCAACTACTTGCTGAAGATTTGGTTCATACATGATTGGAAGGTAGATAGTTCATTAGTCAACCCGAAGGGCATGAATAAAAAACTCATAATTCCCATAGTAACATATGAAAGCTTTCTTATGGATGTCCTCCTCTCTCACCCTGATCTAGTGGTAATTTGATCGAAGATAAATCTTCAAGAAGTACACTACCTCATGTATCTCATATATCAAATCATCAATCCTAGGTATCAGTTACATGTTCTTAATGGTCTTCTGTTTCAGTGCCCTGTAGTCAATGCACATCCTCATCGTGCCATATTTCTTTTTTACCAATACTACTAAAGAAGCAAAGGGACTAGAGCTAGGTTGAATGTGTCCCATCTCTAGCAATTCCTTTATGGTCTTCTCTATTTCGTCCTTGAACTTCTTCAGATGTCTATATGGCATAGTGATCACAGGATTGACCTCCTCCTCTAGCTCAATGACATGCTCAAATCCCTTGTTAGGTGGTCTACCTGTTGGTAGTGGCTCAAACACCTTATCATTTTTTCCAAATAGCTTTTGTATATCCACATGGTAATGTTGGTGATCCTGGGAAAGGTTTTGTATGGTGATCAAACACTCTGCTGCACATGCCACTTCACCATGCCTAAAGATGGCCTCTGTGCATCTGTTTGAAATGATCCTGGGAGCTCATGTCGACATGACCCTCAAAATAACTCACTGACCTTCCGAGTCCATGAACTCCATCCTCATATTCTAATAGGTCATTTTGATGTCTCCCAACGAGTACAACCACCAAAATCCTAATACCACATTGGTATCTGCTAACTTCACTACATATAAATCATCAGTCAATGTATAGTTTCCCGATGTTACCTTCATTCCCTTGACCCTATGAGTATAAGTCATGTTTTACCCATCTGCTACAACCATGCTAAATCCCTCACATTATTCGATAGGTATTTTCCTCTTGGCGATAAGTGTTGCATTGATGAAGTTGTGGGTGGACCCACCATCGATCAATGATGTGACTCTCCGCCCCTACAAAATACCTCCGATCTTGAATGTATAGTACCTATGGACTCCTAAAATTGTGGCAATGGTCACTCTTTTGACTCCCTCTTGCAATGACACCTGCTCTGTAATCTCGAGGTGTGGTATCTCATCACTTCTCTATGCACCATCCTATATCTTGTGGGTCTCATCCTCACTGTCATCTTCTTCGTCGAAAAGTACCTCGATATAATGGACCTTTCTTTTTCCCATACATCGGTATCCCGAATCCCAAGGTTCTTTGCAACTGTAGCAACGCTTCTTCCTGCCCAGTTCTCTTCGAGTCTTCTCATCCATCTTATCCTTTCCCATCCATGTCTTATGGGGAAGCTTCATCACTCAACCCTTCTATGGAATAAAGGGTTTCCTTGGTGCCTTCTTGGATGTTGTGTATTCCATATCCTGAGCCTTCATGATGACATCTTGTAGTGTGTTTGGTCTAAAGGCCTTCACACATCCTCATAGGGGCTCAACTAGATCCTCCATGAATAACATCACCAACTGCAACTGAGAAATATTTGTCACCATGACTTCCATCCTCTGAAAATGTGTGATGTATGCTTCTGGTGTACCTTTCTTCTTCAACTATGCCAACTCCCTGAAGTTGATTTCAGGATCCTTCTTGTCATACATATCCATCAATCCCTGAGTAATCCCACATATGAAGTGATGTTGGCGTGCCCTAATGTTACCAACCCATGATACCACCACTGAGCTTCTCCTTCTAAGTGAAGGGTGGCATACTTAATGGCTTCTGCCTCAGTTGTTGGGTTAAGTTGGAGGTAAGTTCCCAACTTCTGCACCCATTCTCTGGATGATCTCTTGGTAGACTCGTCAAAAGATGGGATAGTTAATATTCCCACCCTGTGCATGAGATAAAAGTTTCGTTGGTTCTGCGTTGCTCTATTCCACTCCATGGGTCTATTCCTATGTTTGAGGTTGTAGAAGTCCTCACAGGACAATTTATCCTGAACATATTCATCTACAATATCATACTCTCTGTATGAGGAATTAATATAAAGCTCTTGACTTGGTTTCTCCTGTGCTTCTATAGGTTTCCCTACCAATAATTATAGTAATAGGGGCCTAGGGATCTTTAGGCTCCTGCCCTAAGTTGGGGTATGGTTATTTCTACCATTTGCATACGTCCTACCTCCTCTATGGCTGCCCTCTAAATGATTTCCATTGAATCCCCCATGGTTTTGATTTGCTTGGGTGCTGGTAAGGAATTGCATCAATTGTCATTGCTCGGTGGCCACCTGTCGTTTTCCCTCGACTACAACCTTCAATAGTTGTAAGGTCTTGTTCTTCTCATGATCCCCCATGCTTCCTTTTGAATCTGACTCTATTTGTTTTTCTTCTATTTCTCTTTCTGGTGACCTTTGAAAGGGTTTTCCTCCACGCCCTTTCTTCCTAGGCATCAATGCAGTTGAAGGCTGGCATAATCACTAGCTCTGATACCACTGTAATGTTATTAACTAGGATATATAGAAATAATATGTTTGTTGTCTAGAGTGTTATTTCTCTTTGTGTACTTTTGTCAATACCTTTGTCTTAAGGCTCCTGGAAATTTCTTACAAACATTTTGCATATGTCTCAAAGATAGGAATATTGTCAAACATCTTTCATGCACCCATTACACAGATAATAAAGAAGATAACCATGGTGTTATCATCGGAATTTCGTCCGCAAATGGTTACAAGAATCCAACATCTTCAAAACACTCATTAGTTCACTCATGGGACAAAAATGCACCTCCAAAAGGTCCAAAACTATACAACCAACAATAAAATCAGTATGCGCTAAAACTACACAAGGCGCGTGGGAACGTGCAACAGTCAGATAACGTCAGAAAAGCGCACATGCACCCGATGCACGACTGTGGAGTCAAAAATCCGTGCACACCTCAAAATGATGCATTTATGATATTGGTCTACCTTCCACCCACTTCAGGTTCAACTTCCAAGTCAATTTGACATCCAAATCTCGGCTGAATCTAACTAGGGGGCTTGTCAAAGGCCTAAAGGTGCCCTAAAGGGCCCCTTATTCACACTAAGAATTGGTTGCATAATACCTCAAAGCTATGCTATAAAAGGAAGCCATGGGTGCACTATATTTTCAAGGAATTCATTTGCATTGTTATGCTGTTGATATTCTCTTGGAGGATCCTCTGTCCTCATCAAGAGCATGCTAGCACCATTTCAGTTAGCCATTCATATCACCTCTAGATTGGATGTGCTTTGGATTCGCTTCACCATTTCATTTTAGTCCCTTACTTGTAAGAAGAGCTCAATATATGGGAGTCCAAGAGCCCTCCCTTGGAGGAAGAGGGGACAAAAGTCTCCCTTTCTCTTTGGTGTTTTCTTTCCACTAATACAATTCTTTCCATTGGTGGCATGAGTCTTGTTTATTTCTTGTTCTAATATCCTTATGCACTATAGTTTAATTTCTTTTAATGTTCTTAGTTTAGTTCTTTTCTTATCCTTTATGCTTTATACTTCTTACTCTTTCCTCTACCGCTATCTTGCCTAGCTGACCCAACTGGGCTTGTAAGCACCCTTATTTTGCTCATTTAGGTGACAAAAGAGGTGCAACAGATTGGCGACTCCGCTGGGGATAGGTATCAATTTCCTACCCCATTTGGGTTATTTTAGCTCTTCTTTTTGTTTCTTTAACTTGCAGGGACCATAACCAGCCCAAGCTGACTTGCAAAAATCCAAGTTCAAAGCTGAGCAGAGATAATTTCATCCAAAATTTTCTTCACAGCCGTGTAACAGACAATGCGCGCATGTTTTAACCCACATGCGTGTCTTCAACGCACGTGTGCCAAAACCACTGTATTGCTTGGCGCCTTCTGTGCACCTGCGCCCATAAGTCACTTTTAGTTTGCGCATCGGAGCTCACAACGCCTCTGCTATTCTGAGACCCGCGCACCTGTGCAGAGAAACACACATTGTAAGTTTTTTGTGATCTGTGGAAGGCCCATAGCCTTCTTAAAATTGATTCCATGCACATTGTAATCTACACCACACTTATATTCCCTCTCCATATAAAGGTATTAGTCAAAACATAGGCACTTAGGGGGTTAAAATCATTATTTTTCCTCTTTTTTTTTCATGTTGCCACATGGATGGCTTGCTTTGATTAAAGTTTAAGTTGGAATCATTCTACATCACATATAAAACTTACATTGGGACCAAAAATTGGATATCAATCGTTGAGTATGCTCTTCTCTTGTGCCCCAAAGTGATCTTGAGAATCAGAAAGAGATCGAAGAAAAATTTCATCTCCCTTAAAAAGACAAAATCTTTAGGAGAGGACAACAACCCCCCTTGGGACTCCTCTTAGTTTATTTTTTTTCAAAACACATCTTAAGATTGTAACGGGGCCATACATGCCCACACGCTACAGAGATAGGATAGTGATTGAAGTTTACTTTCTTAGATTAAATCACTAGGGAAGTTTAAAGGTTTTGTAATGGGCCCATATATGCCCACATATGCACAATCTAGGACAGTTTCAAAGCTTTCTTAGATTAAATCACATTAGGGAGTTAAAGGAATAGTAAGGACCCACATATCCACATGCTAGTTTCCTAGGCACTTTAAAATTCCGCAAAGTTGTACCAACCACATTTAGTTAATTAGGTAATCAAGACTTGTAAGGACCAAGCGAAGTCCACATGCAACAAGGTGACACCTAATTTATTAATTTTTTTTTTGGCACACTTTCACTTATTCACACACAAAGTCATTACTCACTTACATAGTTTTCATCTCAAAACGTGGAGGTTGAAGTAAGTTTCCTCCAAAGGGATTCCAAAACACCCCACCCTTTTCTTGACGAAACTATCCACTCCCACTTAATTTCAACGAGATTGGTTCACACCCCTAATCTCTCAAACAAACACATCTAAATTTTTTCTAAAATCTCACTAAGTTTTCCTCCACAGGAGGTGCCGAAATAAATTTTTTAGTCTAGGTAGGATTTCAGGGATAGGCATCCAAATAAATCCTCGTTATCTGGTTCTCACATCTTCAAACAATAGAAGTTGTCAAATAGGGAACTTTAAATCCTCCAAGTCAAGTGTTCCTACACCATAAGGTAGGGAGATAGACACGAAGGGTTGAAGGCCGAGGTCCGATTGTTCTGTGCGTCCCCCCTTGAGGCACCCACCTCTTGGATGGGATTCAGTCTGTGACCCATTTCTCACGCTGAAAATCTAAATGTCGTACTTTGACTGAGGTACCTAGTGACCAAATTTTAGGACATCTACCCAGGTGGCAATTGTGGGCTGCAATTTCACCTTGATCGGATTTTGTGTGGTTATTGGGAAATATCGCCATCTCTTTCGAGATATGCACCCTCTACCCTCATTATAACTGATTACTTCATCCTTCACTAGTTCCTCTTCCAGTGGCTTCAGACCCCACTGTTGAGTGCTATTGGAAGGTCTAGTGCTGTTTGAGAGGAAGGACGTTACGTCTTTTAGGACACGAACATTTATTTTCTATATTATCCCACGTGGACAAAATCTACCTACCCACATGTATGTTTCTTTATCAATTGATTTATGTATGTTGTTCGTGTGATTACATACGATTGGGAGATATCTTGTGAAGATCCAAGTTAGACAAAGTTTATTGTTCATTAATTACTCTCATCACCATTTACACACATCCACTTTGTTAGTAGGACATCATAGGGGACCCACATAATCCCCATCGTTCCAAACGATTGCTAAATCTCCCTCCCATTCTAGGGGGAGTTACTAGTCTTGCCAAATCATCGGCCATACTTTCTGACACCCCTGTGAGTGCTACTATCTTGGGATCATCTTTGCTTGGTTCCACTTTGCTTGGGTCCACTTCCCAAGGTAAAGCATCCCTACACTCTCCTTTACACAGAATTAGGGGGCCAACTTCTTCTCAAGGGGGAAGTACAAACCCACCTAGTCCCCCTCAAGGGTCAGGTACACAAAACACTCACACTATGGCCAAAACTAATCCTTTTCCACCACCTCAGATGTCATACTTGGCTTCCCTCAACATACCGGATTTGACTAAACTCACCAATGATCCTATATTGCACGACCCCACATGGCCTGCAATGCCTACCAAACCGCCTTCAAACATCCCCAAGTTTGAAGGAAAACCAGAAGACGATCCCATCAACCATATCACGACCTTTCACTTATGGTGCTCTTCAAACAATATCACGGACGATTCTGTCCGATTAAGGTTATTTCAACATACACTCACTGGCCCATTAGATAAGTGGTATGTAGAAGGAAAATTTGGATCCCATGTGACCTTTGAGTCCTTGGCCAAAGCATTATTGACCTTCTTTCAACATCTAATTCGTCATGCCAATGGCCTCAAACTACTCTCAGAATTTAAACAAACCTCCACCATGCACATCGCTGACAACATTCACGAATGGCATCGACGACGTAGTCTCTGCAAAGCTTAAGATACTCCACAACAATGTCTCAATTGGTTCCTCAAATCACTTATTTCCCTCCTTGCCAAAGACGTGGCTGCCACCGTCCCCCAGTTTGAAGAAGAAGCCATTAGCAAGGCCCAACAGTTCGAACTCATTTACTCATAGTCAGGGTATTTGTATACGGTACTACCTGATGCCCCGAGACCCGTGCCATTTGGCCAGGACAAACCTGGGATGTCTCACTCAGTGGATGGATCAATTGGTACCACTGCACACCACAATTCCCATCCCCAACAACCACTGATGTATAGAACACCTCAATATCCACTAGCATATGGTGAACCCCCTTATTGTAATCTACCCTCTTATCCACAACCATATCCCTTGACCTTTCCTCCAACCACCAACGAACCATCGCTAGCACCCACCATACACCCCGCGGCCCAACCTAGTTCCGGTACCCCCTCTCCCTCTGCTTACACCCTAAGCACTAGTGAAAATGCCACGCCTTCCTATGCATCCCACATATCATTACCACAGAATAACCCATACTTTCCATTCCCTGGTCCCACCCATCCTATTCCTTCGCCACAAGGACAACCACATGCCGGGGTTAATTTTGTTCAACCCTCTCCCATTCAACAATATCAAAATTTTGAACAACTGAATATGACTAATCCATCCCAACAGTTGAACAATGCCAGAAAGAAAGGAAAACATTGAAACAATAATAATCCCAGACCAGGAGGAAACCAGAACCAACCCCAGCTGAACCAACCTGCCGGGGGCAAACAAAACCAAGGGAACCAGAACCCCCAAGGGGGAAATAACAACAAACACCAAGGGAAGAACAACAACAATATTCAGACAAACTTCCCTTGTGCCTTTTACAGTGAGTATGGTCATTATACTCACCATTTCCCCCAAATCCCTGACTTTAAATGGATGAAAGAATCCAAAAATGGACCATGTACCCCAGTACCACTTGCTCCCTAGTAGGCCCCACAACAATATGTACAACACCCACCATTGGACGTGTTGCAAAACCCCATACCACATAAAGGGGTGATCAACACCCAACAAGAGATGCAACCTACCCCACCAMAAGTAGTACCATATCACAACCCGGGCACTTCTGTAGATTGAACTATCCTCATTACTAGTGAGGAAGAAATCCTTCTACAAACGTGCAATCGTCAATACAACATAGCCTTTGACCCTACTCCCACTACTTCAGAGGCCACCCCAGTCACTACTGGCCCACCTTTGATGATTCCGTGCCCTAATACTGAAACACCTCTTCGCATCCCTCACATCCCATTGCRCAGGAATGTCCACAACCCTCAAGCTAGGGAAACTCACAATTATAGTCTAGTCGATGACTTGGCACAATCCCCCACTGCCATGTCAGTCTTAGAAGTTATTCAAACYTRTCCTACTCAATGAAAAYCGTTAATTTTCACTCTGAGGGCAGTTGACCCTGTCGATACTCGACTCATCACATTTGATCTTGATAGTGGAGAACCCCGTCTCCCCGCTCTTGTTGCTTTTCAAATACCGGTTAAAATCTGGAATATCACAGTCCATCGCTGCATTATCGATGAAGGCGCATGCACATGCATCATGTCCAAAACCATCTGGAAAAAACTTGGCTCTCCAAAGCTAATACCCTCCACCATTACTCTGAGGGCTTACGACGGACAACCCTTGTCTCCTGAGGGACTTTTCCAAAATGTCCCGGTCGAACTCAAGGGAAAAACCATCCTTATTGACATTGAGGTTATCGATGCCCCACTCGACTATAATATTTTGTTGGTCGTAGCTACATGTATTCTATGAAGGAAGTCACCTCTTCTGTGTTCTGAACCATGATGTTTCTCCATAACAGAAAGATCATTACCATCGATCAGGTATCACATTATGAGCCTAACCTTTCATCCAACATCGACAACATCCTCCCTTTTTTCCACACTAATCCCGATGCCTATCCACTCATCGAGATGGGCCCCAGAATTTTTAAGGAGCCATACTTTCTAGGGACATACCACAGAGCACCACCGCTCATCCATCCCTCAGCACAGGTTTGTGTTGCCTCCACCAACAGAACGACAACTTAAGATACTCTCCCTCCCACCAGAGCCTCTTTCATCCCTGATGTCCCACTAGTCGCAGAATTCCTCCCTCAGGAATCTCCTGGAACTTGTTTAGCTCTACCCATTACTGATCTTTCCCTCCCCTAGGACCATATCCCAGTTTGGGAAATAGTCTCCCAATCCATTACCCAGATCCCTTTATTTTACCCCCCACCGGGTGTACAAGCTTTCCAGGTAGTCGCAACACTCACCCTTCCTAATATGGTGCTGGCAATCCCAGTCTGGTATCTACATCCGCTTGAGATGGTCCCTCAACCATCCCTCCCTCCCCAAATAGAAGGAATCCCGATGCAGATTCCCATACTTACCCCCACCATCCCACCCACACTCCCGCTCACTAGAACCCTTGCTACAGCTAGGGGCAAACGGAAAAATAAATATCCCACCGCTCCACTTCCCCCATGTGTCAAACCTCCTTGCGCACTATGCGAGAAAGACAGACACCCCACAAACAAATGCCCATCTCTACCCGAGCTATGCAATCTAATTCAACTCCCTCGAGCACCACACCGCTCGTCGCTTCATCCAATACTGCTGCTATCTCCCCTAGCACTAATAGAAAATGACTGCGAACCAAATTTGCATGAGCCATCTGTTCAGAATATGGCCATTATACACACCATTGTCTAACGTTACCTCAATTCCGACAGACGCTAACTGCCGTACGCCATAGTTTTCAGCAAGAACCCACCCCAACACATGTCACCGACATCCATTATGTCACGACCTTAGTTAATGAACGTATGCAATGTCCTTTCTCTCTATGTGAATCACTTGATCATTTCACATATCAATGTCCTATGATCATTGAAGACATGCGTCGCCAACCGACCCTTATTCAAAACCCTACACCACCCCCTCCAAAAGAACCAATGTGTACCCCTACCCCATCACTTGATGTGGTTCATATCTTCTCGTCGGAACTTGAGGCACCCCCTACTCCCCCATGGTTCCTGGATGAATATATGAGGATTTTCCCCCAAATCCCCCCAATTCTCCAATTCATTTCCTCACAGAAATTCTACGCCCGACTATCATTTTTAGCCCACAATATCTTGATATTTGGTTTATGTCGAGCGAACCATTGCAACCTCCTTGAAATACCCCCTCTACATTGTCACCACTAGAAAACAACCCCACGGTGACCATCACCAAAGTTACTCCTCTCGATCCCCTATATTTTCGACAGTTTCACTGTGACGAAGGCATCCTTGAGGAGTTAACTAAACTCGATTTCCCATGGGACGCGCTCCACCATAGAGCGCTTTTTCCTTCACACCTCCTAACCAAAACCCCATATACGTAGTCGAAACCAATGATTTTCTTCCATCGTAGCATATAGATTAGTTCACTAACCCTATCCCTATCCCAGACGCTTTTGAAGAAGGAAATATGGCCAATATTTCCCCCACCACCAAAATCGATATTTCCATCAAATCTGGAGTCTTAGAGGAAATCACCATTGGCGCCGCATGCTCTCCTAAAGAAATCACCGCCTACAAATCTCTCTTCTAGGAATACTGGGACATCTTTGCCTGGTCATACACATAGATGCCTGGCCTTGATCCCTCTATTGTCAAACATCGTATCGACACCTGGCCTGATATCACACCTATCCGTAAAAAACAACGTCCACTACACCCATCCAAAGATGTGGCCATAAAAGTCGAAATTGACAAATTACGCATTGTGGGGTTCATCTACCCCATTTCATATACGTCATGGGTCTCCAACCCCGTCCTTGTTAACAAAAAACAGGGCACTATCCGCGTCTGTACGGACTTTTGCGATCTCAATCATGCCTGTCCCAAAGACAACTTTCCAACGCCCTTTATTGACCAAATTATCAATGATTGCACCGGTCACGAAGCATTGTATTTCATGGACGGTTTCTCTGGCTACAACCAAATTCAAATTCACCTAGTCGATCAGTACAAAACCACATTTACTACCCCCTGGGGCATTTTTGCGTATCGCGTCATGCCTTTCTGCCTCAAGAATGCAGGAGCCACTTTCCAATGCGCCATGACATACATTTTTCATGATTTGGGTCAAATCATTCTCGCCTACTTGGACGACTTCACCGCTCGTTCCAAAAAACACATTCATCATCTCAAAGATTTATGAATCATCTTCCAAAGGTTTCATCAGTACAACATCTGCTTGAACCCCCTCAAGTGCATGTTCTGCGTTACTATTGGGCGCCTCTTGGGGTTTATAGTTTCCCATCGTGGCATTACAGTTGACCCTCTCAAGGTCCAAGCGATCACGGAAATTCCCCCACCACAAAATTTATGCCAACTGTAGAGCCTACAAGGCAAAGCTAACTTTTTACGCCGCTTTGTCCTCGATTATGCCACTCGGGCACATGGTTTCCTTCGCCTCTTACGTCATGATATCCCATGGGACGAACATGCCCAAACCGGTTTTGATGATCTTAAAGTGGCCCTCTCCAATGCCCCACTAATTAGTCCACCTGACTATAACCGTGACTATATCCTCTACATATCGGCCTCAACCGTCTCAGTAGCAGGAGTTCTCATCCAAATAGGGGATGACGACCGTGAACACATAATTTACTACATTAGTATAAAAAATTCAGTGACACCCTTGAAATACAATCATGAAGAGAAACTAGCCCTTGCAGTTGTCCTCATAGTCCAGAAGCTACTCCATTACATTCTGCTTCGAACTACCAAAGTCGTAACAGATTCCAACCCCATGCAATACTTGCTCAATTATCGACAAATTAACGGTAAATTTTCCCGATGGATCGTCATCGTTCAGGAGTACGTCCTCGAATTTTCCACACCCAAGAGAAAGAAATCCCTCATCCTCGCCGAATTCATCATGGTGTTCCCCTCCAATACTACCCCTACCCCCATCAATATCGACTTCCCCGACGAACATCTCTTTTACATCCCCTCGGATTACCCTTGGTGCGATGATTTTCTCATCTACCTCCAATCACAAAAATTCAGAAACCACCTCTCTCGAGACGATCGTCGACGTATTCGTCACCAAGCTCCCCGCTACCTACTTATCGGTGACATCTTATATCGGCGAGGGGTCGACACTGTACTCCACCGATGTTTGACTATCGACGAGGCCGATCGAGTCTTGAACGACTGCCACAATGGCGCTTGCGGGGGCCACCTCTAAGGGATGTCCACCACTCAAAAAATCATTCGCGCCAGTTATTTTTGGCCTACATTGTTTCACAATTTCATCCACGTTGTGAAGCGATTCAACAAATGTCAGCTTTACACCAACAAAGCACGAGCACCACCTGCTCTTCTACACCCAGTCATTACTGCTGACCCCTTTTGCAAATGGGGCATAAACTTCATGACTTTCAATCCTCCATCCAACAATGGACACAAATACATCGTCGTGGCAGTTGATTACTTCACCAAGTGGGCTGAAGCCATGCCTACCTTCAACAACACCGCTGACACTACATGCATTTTTTCTTTAACCACGTCATTTCCCATTTTGGAGTATCACTACAACTAGTCTCTGATCACGAGAAACATTTCGAGAATGAGATTTTCATCGAACTCTCATCCAGGTTAGGCTTCTCCCACGAGTTTGCCTCCCCATACTACCGTCAGTCAAATGGACAGGTCGAAGCAATCAACAAGGTCCTAAGAACCATGTTGCTGCGCACGGTTAACAAACATAAGACCAATTGGCATCATATGTTATTTTCTGCGCTATGGGCTTATCGCACAGCAGTGAAAACTGTCATTGGTTTCACACCATTTGATCTAGTCCACGGGGTTGAGGCCACTCTTCCCATCGAGTGCGAAATTCCCACCTTACGCACTAATATTGAGCTATTACTCGACACTGTGCCAATGGAGCAACGTTTGTTGAACTTAGATTCCCTGGATGAGGATCGTCGATCTTCATTACAAAACAATGAGGCAGCCAAAAAATGGTCAAAAGCTACCTTTGATTGCCATGTCAACCTTCGCTCATTCAATGAAGGTGACCTCGTCCTTACTTATGATATCGCTCACAATACACTTGGCCATGGAAAACTAGAGTCACTTTGGCATGGACCTTACATCATCCAACATTTCCTCACTAAAGGTGCATACATTCTGGCCTCTCCCAAAGGCCATCATCTCAACGAACCCATCAATGGGTTGTACTTAAAGAAATTTTACGCCTGAGCGTAGCCATTCTACATTAAGCGATTTACTTTGGTGCATTTTTTTGTAGAGTTTTTAATCTTCTTTCTTCCATACCTCACATATAATCCATCATTTGTGTTATTAACATATGCCTCCTCCATCGACCTAGCACATCGATTACGCTGACAGAGCTATCCGTTGGACACAGAATCTCGCTTCGGCCGCTTGGGCCCTCTATTCACCCTCAGATGAACTGCTCCACTCTAGCAACATATGTTTGGGTTCAACAACCAATAACCAAGTAGAGTACATAGTCGTCATTGGCCTCCTCGCTGAGGCCATCCATTGCCATATTCATCACCTTAGCATTCTACTAGATTCATAACTGGTTGTCCTCCAACTCAACAATGTGTACCATGCCCGCGATCCTCGCCTCTTCTGCAAATACCTGTACATTAGACTGTTATCTCGACATTTTGATTCCATCACATTTACACACATTCCAATACAATTTAATCAAATAATAGATAATATGGCTAGCCTAGTGTTAGATTGGCATTTATCACATCAAGACACCAGTATGCATACCTAAATCATCAACAGTTTGTCAACTGCATATAGATTAGACACCATCAAAAATCACTAACAAACATCGACTCCAGTGAACACCACAAAGATCCTAAAAAAATATATCCATTCATATATATATACCAGTCAATGTGTCATCAGTGTTTACAAAAAAATAGTACATCAGATATAACACCCATAGGTAGGTAAACCACCTTACCCCTATAGATACAAAATGGTGCTACACCACCCTATACAAAATGAGCTCACCAACCTATATAGATACAAAAAATACATAAATATAGAGGCACTCATGGCGCCTCTAAAGCTCCACCACCTGGCCCTCTCTCTAGAGGAGGGGCCCCACCAGCTAGGGGTCCCTCAGGTCCTGGAGGTAGCCTCCCAGTCATCGCCACCCCCGCTATAGCTGCTCTCCGAACCACTATCCTCCACGCCACTGGAACACCCACACACTGCTCCAGGACTCCCTTGTCCATGATCCATGACCACATGCTCTCAGGCAATCCCTGTAGTATCGCCTCCAAGCAGCGACGAACATCCTCAAACTCTCCCCCGGCCTTTGTCGGAGGAGAATGTGATGGCCCTGCATCGGGGTCATCAAACTGGCATCGCCTGGCCACTCTCTCATCCTCAACCGACCTCGCCTCAACATCATCCCACCATCGTCTCTCTCATGCACGGGGCTTTCCCCGTGGAGGCCTCATCGACCCCTGACGAACTGACGCTCTAACCAACTCAACCTCGAGCCTGCGAGGTCCAACATATGCACACACAACAAACAAATGGTAGCATCAACATCCATCTATACATAAAAAACATGCTATATTATCTAAATATCAAACCATCAAAAATCACATCATACCTCTATGGTCGAACACCTCTCCTGGTGGTAACACCATCTCTGGATCATCCCGGAAGTCCACCCCAAAATAGGGATACCACAGTATGATCTGTGGCATTTGACGCCACACCTGTGCAGCCTCGACCGTGAAATAGTGGCCACCCTCCCCACCACCGTGATGAACTAGGATCATTGCCCATCGCCTCAGTCACGGCTCTCGCACACCAGGAGCGCCTAAAAACACTCTAGGGTGCAACATCGACACCCTCTCCAAAAACCATGCCACCAAGATAGACCCAAAGGCAAACTTCCCTGAGTCAGCAGCACGACACCTGTCAGGCTGTGCTACCATCTTGGCATGGAGCATCAAGCCCCAGGCAAAATGCTCGCCTGCCAATGCCCTCTCCATGATCCTCAACTGACCTCCACTGATCCCCTGAGTCACAAGAGACTCGTAGAATCTCACGATCATTGCTTCCACGCAATGATACACAAGGGTGTCCATCGCACCAATACTCACCACGGAGCCCGACATAAAGTTCTCCCCCAAACAACATCTCTGGGCTAAGACAACCCACTGACCATCCCCAGGTCCTACGGGCTCCGCCAGTAGTGGGGTTCCCTGAAAAGGGAGCCCAGTCAAAAAATATACATCCCCCACCACAGTGAAGGCTAGCTGCTCACCCCGCACCATAAAGCAATACAGGTTAGGACTCCACATCCTGATCAAGAACTGCAAAAGATACTCCTGTGCCCGCACTAGTGAACACTAAAAAAAATTCAACAACCCACATGCTGCCAATTCGTCTCAGACTGTCGGCTCCTCATCCCTCACTTCCTCCCTCAGGCGTGACCAGTCCCTCTCTCTCCAATGAACCAGCATCGTCCAAATGATCACCTACACCCACATATACAACACTTGATTAGCCATCATAACCCATAAAAACATCAAAAAATCCAAAAAAGATAAGTTTTTACACCCTCCAGTTTTGCCTTAAAGGCACAACTGTTTTTTGCCTCAAAGGCGCGACTGTTTTTCCCCACAGGCACGCACACATGTGCCCCTGTTCATCCCCCAGTCACACACTCATGCGCGACTGTTGGCCACATAGAGGCGCATGCATGCGCCTCTATCATAACACGCCTATTCACTGCACAACTGTGCACATGCGCAACTGGTAGGAATACAGATGTGCATGTATGCGCTGCTATGCCTTGCATAGGTGCGCATGCCATGCATGCCTGTTTTCCCCATTAAGGTGCCCTTGTGCGTGAATATCCGCATTAGAGGTTCACACCTATGCACGTGAATTTATTGATCGCCTGCGCACTGGGGGGCCCACACCCACAAAACCCCCTGTATGACCCTCCGTACAGGCCCTGCCCAAAAACAAAAACCCTAATTCTATGCAGGAGGATACGACAACTAACTTGAAGCTCGCTGATCCTGAATTGACTGCCTCGATCTCCTGGAATCTCCAAATCTCCTCTAAAATAACTCGTCCACTCAATAAGACAGCAGGTACAAATGAGGTGGCTTTGTGGGGCCTACAGCTATATATAGTCCATTTTTCCAAACTTCCAAACTCAATTCTAGGAGCTCTGGGCGCCTATTTTTTGATCCGTCTTCAACCACGGGATCAGGACCTTGTTACCTACATAATTCCATTCCGCGGGCCATTTTCCATCCTCAGCCCCCGGGGGACATTTTTCTCATATTACGCTCAGGTACGCATGCTTACGTTATTGAATACCTGCTATACGATCTTTCTCTTCAGATATTGTTCACGTTGTGTATTCAGTTTTTATGTGCGTAGGTGCTTGATCATCATACGATAGCAGGATCCCTTCAGGTATATCATCGACACTGGCATGTAGTCATTCCCTCTAAATCTCAAAATGCATCTCCCAATCACACCCTCCCTCCGATCTTTACCTCTAGGAACCCTATATACGACTCTACAGTACTATCACCTCCACTGCATTTTGGTACTGTCACCTAGTAGCACTCCCCCCCCACATGAGTTATCCCATTCATAGCTCCCTTGGGCATCTTGACACATGCTGTTTTCACCCTTTAGGGATGGGAGTCCCAATAGTCTTACATAATGTCGAGAACCAGCCACATACTCCTTCTCCTCATTTTGCTAACCTACCCAAACTGGACTCCCATGTTACTTCATCATGGTTCTATTCTAACTGTACCCCCACAGTATCATTAACCATCCATTTCATCCACCGTTAGTTTTCCCCTTTGCAGATTGTCCTCCATACATTTCCCTAATACATAAAACTGCCTATGGGGCCCTAAACCTCCACTTTTTTTCCAAGCAACTTGCGCCATCATCAGGCCGAGCCATCTTACACTGAGGCACCTGTTTATGTATCTGCATAGTTATCCTAACTTATTTTTTATTCTTTTTATAATTGTACAAACCCTTTTTTTGCATTTTCATAGCTTTCTATTGTCGCCTTTAGAGACCTTCCTTTTCCCAACAAAGAAACCCTTGTCGCCCTTGGTTGGGGCATTTTTCACTTCCCAACATTAATGCTACTATCCATAAACCCCGAACATCTTACAACCCATACATCTTTTTGATCTCTGTGTTTGTCCATTGTGTCGCTCCTCTGGCACAACTCACCCTCGTCTAGTCATCCCCCTGGAGTTAGATTCAGTTTTACGGTTGCTGCCACTTTGCATATCTCCCCAACAAAGGGTAGTCTCGAGTCTCACCGCATCTTGACTTCGTCCATATACCTCATTATTTTCTGATCTCATCCAATGGTTTTCAGAAAGATGTTTGCTTCTTGTAGTCGCATCTCCCTTTCTGTCGACATCAACACGGTTTCCATAAGGGCGACAATATCTTGACTCTCATTACCTTTACAATGAGGAGTCTCGGATGACACAGGGAAAACCACCATTGTTCTTTGTTGTCATTGACCCCCATAACATTTGAATTCAACACTATCTCATGTTACGGTGGGTCTTACTTTGCGACTATTGCAGTTGTTTTATGTTAGCCGAAGACCTCTGAAATTTGATAGACTATCAATGTCTGCACATTATTGACACTTCTCACAGGTGTCCTTACCATTTTTCAAAGTTTTGTTCACCATCAGAATTGTCCTCTGTTATTATCAAACCGCCCCGGAGGGCGTTGCAGTGATCTATGTCCACAACACAACATCAATTACTGTATTACATTTTTTTGAGTTACATGACACGAGCACGGGGCATGCTCGCCTCGTTTGTACACAGTTTTATTTTTTCTCCCACACCTTGGGAAAGGCCTGGGTCCTATAGGTTCCCCTCTCCTTCCAATGGGTCTCTCTTGACACTCCCCACAACGCGCTTTCTTACACAGGTACTCTCAGTAGAAGAAACATTGATGTATTTAGGCTATAAGTATGCTCCTAACCTCACACATTAGGGGGCATCTGTTATCACCAGAATTTCATCCGCAAATGGTTACAGGAATCCAACATCTTCAAAACACTAATTAGTTCACTCATGGGCCAAAAATGCATATCCAAAAGGCCCAAAACTATACAACCAACAATAAAATCAGCATGCGCTAAAAATACACAAGGCAAGCACGCACGTGTGTCAGTCAGATAATGTTGAAAAAGTGCACATGCGCCCGATGCACGACTGTGGACGCAAAAATCCACACACACCTCAAAAAGATGCATTTATGATATTGTTTGGCCTTCCACCCACTTCTGGTTCAGCTTCGAAGTCGATTTGACATCCAAATCTCGGCTGAATCCGACTAGGGGGCTGGTCAAAGACCTAAAGGTTCCCTAAAGGGCCCCTTATTCACACTAAGAATTGGTTTCATAATACCTCAAAGCTATGCTATAAAAGGAAGCCATGGGTGCACTATATTTTCAAGGAATTCATTTGCATAGTTATGCTGATGATATTCTCTTGGAGGATCCTCTGTCCTCATCAAGAGCATGCTAGCACCATTTCAGTTAGCCATTCATTACACCTCTAGATTGGATGTTCTTTGGATTCTCTTCACCATTTCATTTTAGTCCCTTACTTGTAAGAAGAGCTCAATATTTGGGGGTCCAAGAGCCCTCCCTTGGAGGAAGAGGGGACCCAAAGTCTCCCTTTCTCTTTGGTGTTTTCTTTCCACTAATGCAATCCATTCCATTGGTGGCATGAGTCTTGTTTATTTCTTGTTCTAATGTCCTTATGCACTATAGTTTAATTTCTTTTATTGTTCTTAGTTTAGTTCTTTTCTTATCCTTTATGCTTTATACTTCTAACTCTTTCCTTCACTGCTGTCTTGCCTAGCTAACCCAACTGGTCTTGTAAGCATCTCTATTTTATTCATTTAGGTGACAAAAGAGGTGCAACACATGGCATCTTATTATGGTTTGAAAACCCAAAATAAAAACAATACAAATATCTTTATTGGTTTTAATAACAACTGCAAAACCATCCAAAACACACATATCTATTGGTTGCAAGGAAACTACAATATCTACTAACATAGAACAAATCAATCTGTTTAACCTTTGACGGTGCAGTATCAATCTTCTCCTATAGCACCTATTGCTGCAATCCGACCACCTGTACCTAAGAAACTCCACAACTTGAAATCATAGATGTCCTCATGGGATGAGGCTGGACAAAAAGGAGGTCCTCGCAGGACACCCTATACTCAACCCGCAAGGGTGACTTCTGTCACGGTTTCCCCAAAACCCTCCTCATACTTGAAAAATCTATGATTGGCCTCCTCTAGAAACTTCCAAAATGTCCCTACACAACTCTGATATATCTCCAAACTCTCTCCAAGATGATTCCAAACACAAAATGAAACTCAAGTGAAGATCGAGGGTGGGTCCTCCTCCTTGTCTAGCTAGGGTGGATATTGAACCACCAAAACTAAACTGCAATGGAAGGGTTTTTCCAAACCCTAATGAAAACCTTGGCTCAAAGAGCACATCAACAAGAGATCAATTCATAACGATGTAGGTGAAGTGTTACCCTTCCTTTATACTTCTCTGAATCCTTCTAGATCTTTCTCCTTTTTGACCAAATCAAATATGACGATTATTCTCTCTTAATATTTAGTTTAAAAATTAAAAGTCACTTTTATTGTTTAAATAATTAATAATTTATCTTTTTACTTAATGTCAATTTAGAATGTAACATCTCTTGGATAATGACTTTAAATAAACCTCATTGACTCCCTTTTTTCTTCATTGACTATAGATTATGGGAGTTGTATAGGCTACTAAGTCATCCTCCCATCATGGTCAATTGGAAGGGGACATTACACTTTATCTTAGCCACATGCGTGCACACTTCAGTGATAATGTGGCACACATTATTAATTTCAAGTTCAATTAATAGTTTCTCAAGGTTTATGCAACATAACATTCCTCTTTCAAAGCCCACATGGTGATGTTTTCAAAAGTCAATATTTGATTTCTCATTGTGACAAAAATGGAGCATTAACAATGTATTCATCATAGAAAAATAGTGTGCTTATCCATATGTTCATAGAGGATCGTCTAGATTTTGGATGTGAATTCAAGCCTCGAACTTTTGTGATACAGAAAATTTGATGCCACGTTGCGAGCCAACAAATCCGAGCAATGCAAGTTAGTAACAAAATAACCATTAAATCACAAATTGGTGATCATTCAAGGAAATTTATTTTCACTAAACCTTCCATGTAATAAAACAATCTTTCGATCCTTTACATTTATAAAATGGGATATGGAAATAATTGAAAGAAATCCAATGCCAAAATAACAATGCTTGTGGCCTTTTTCAAAATATCAACCATGGATGAATGGTAATATATTATCCTGAGTCAATGCGTTCATCTCACACATGTAATTATTTACACTTTGTGAACATGTCTAGAGTCTCTTCACTACACACAAAGATCCATTAGGCAACTTGGTTTTGTAGAGTATACTTGCCTTGCTACACAATATGATATTCTCTTGACTAAATCTCTTAATAGAATCCACAAGATCAATCAAATTTCATCTGCTTGATGAGATTCTCAAATGACGAAACTTTAAAAGATATTTGAGTCCGTTTATATTTAGCTTGAAGGAAATCCAACTTGAAGCCTTGAACATAGAAGCAAATTTAGCATGCCACCACCATATATATTTTGAGTCATTGTGTTAGCTTTGTGAAAATGATTTGTTGATTTTTGGGAAGCAAGATTCATTACATACTAGTTTTGATGACCACTTGGAAAACACCCATAGTAACGAAATTTCTTTGACGTAATAACAAGGATGCAATTTTTTAAATGCATACTTCATACATCAAGAAACAACTGCCTTGAAAGATGGTGAGTATGGTCATATGTGAATATTTAGCCAAATCATGTGAAGACTTAGGATGGAATAAACTCTTTGTGTTTCAAGTCTAAACCATTACCCTCTCTTGGAAAGGTAGGGATTTGATCATATTAGCATATACAAGTTCTAAAAAATGACAACAATTGTAAAACATGTAGACAATTATCCTTACATGACAACCATTATTATTCATGTCCTTTCTCCAACTCAGAAATTGAGAATTCCAATTCTAGAGTAGTTTGAGGCATTGGGGTCTAATATTGGTGTAAACATTAATAGTGAAAGCAAAGTTTTGGAAATAATGGAAAACAACATTCACGAGAATTTTGCGGAGCAAAGTAAGGGCAACCCAAAATGCAAGGAATAACATGCTGAGGGAAACATGTGCTTGGAGGGAATTCTTCTATCATGCATTCAACTTTAGATCCCATAGTTATTGGTCAACCCACCATTTGAGAAACATTGGCAAGGTGTCAAAGGTCAGAGGATACCTACCAACTATTTGATAAAATGAATAGTCCATGAATTTAGAGGATGCACATGAATTGTTTGACAAACTTTTGCAACAAAGTTTTGGTTTTTGATTGAGAGGGAGCATGTAAATCTTATGAAAACCTTTTATGGGAGCACTATCACTCTGGAGGTGGAGAGATCAAACACCATTGACAATGTGAAGGCTAAGATCTATGACAAGGGGGGGATATCTCCCAACTAATAGTGATTGATATTTACAGGTAAGCAATTGGAAAATGGTTGTACCATGGATGAATATAAGATTCAAAATATCATTTGAACTAATTCCTAGTTCTTTTTATCTGTGGAAAGGTTTATAGAAATATAGGAATGACCTCCTCTTTAAAGGCTTCACAAGTATCCCCCTCTTGAAGGACCAATACAAGTAAATCTTTGAATCCTCTATCTTCCAAAGAGGAAATCCAAAACCTATCATCTTCCCCTTTAGATCCTAAGGCTCCTTACTTAGGAACCTAACCTCCATTGTGGAGAAAGTAAAAGACATCTCAAAGCTACAAATTCAGTTGCCAAGGATTAGAGGGGATTTCAATCACTACAATGACAACACTACTACAATAGGGCCAATTTGCATCATTCTAGGTGGAATTTGAAGAAAATGATGCATGTGTTAAGTTCTATGTCATACATCAAAAAACAATTATGCAATTTTTTTTGCAACGCACAAACACAAGAAAAAAATGACACATGGTTAAGTTTTGCATCATTTTTTCCCTACATTTTTGTTTTGAGTAACTTTTAAGTCAATTTTTTCATTTCATTTCAATTTTTTCTTATCTGGATCTTGTGGAGTCTTATTGCTTGAAGATTTTGGAGAGCATATTGGTCTAGAAAAGGCTTCCTAGTCCCCCATTGGATCCAAGGTAAGAATATCCCCCTATTTTTATTTTTGTTTTCCCCAAATATTTCCTTCGAGTTTGTATAATTTACCATGTTTATTGTGCTTTTTTATTTTTAGGTTTGGGATTAATCCGGGGAATGATATTTGAGGGAAGGGTTTCAGATTTTAGGGGAATAATTGAATATCTATGGGATTTGGAGGCAGGGTTTGTAAATTAAGGGACATATTTTCCTTGAGCACCATGGTTATACCATTGAAGATTTAGAATAAATTAAATAGAAAATGAAAATAATGTAGAGGTTTAGGGGATTGGGATTATCTCTCCCTTGTCTTCCTTTTCTTATCTTTGTTCCTTTTTCTCCTCCTCTTTGTTCCTTGTTTTCTCCAAATCCTCCTTCATCTTCCACTATGTCTCCTCCTCCTTCCTCACTCTTTCTCTTCTTCTTGTTATGCTCCTCTTGTTTTCCCACTCCTTTTCTTCTCCTTCTTCCTATTCCTCTTAATGTCCTCCTCCTCCTCCCTTCTTCTTCCTCTTCCTCCTTCTTCGCCTCCTTCTCTTGTTTTTCAACTCCTCGTTCCTCCTTCTTTCTTATTCTTTGCATCTTCCTCTTCTTCTTCCCCTCCTTCCTCCACTTATTTCTCTTCCTCTTTTCCCAAATCCTCCCTCCTCTTCCACTCCATCTCCTCCTCTTCCTTCTCCTTCCTTCCTCTTTCTCTTTCTCTTATTATCCACCTCCTCTTGTTTTTCAACTCCTCTTTCTTCCTTTTCTTCCACTCCTCCTTCCACATCTTCTTCTTCTTATCCCCCTATTCCTCTTAATATTCTTCCCCTCATCATTCCTCTTCAAATTTTCCCCTTTCTTTCTTCTTCACTTTCTTCTTCCTACTCCATTTTCTTGTCCCTCTCTTCCCTCTTCTTTCCTATTGTCTCCTCTCTCTTTCTCTCCTCTTTCCCTCTTTCCTTATCTCCCCTCATTTCCTTGAGACTTGCACAATACCCAAGGTTATCGTTTTTCATATGGAAGAGTTATGTTTTGAATGAAATAATGTTGGACAAAATTTTATCCAGAATATATATGTGTGTTTTATGGATTGCATTATTTGTCTACATTCTATTTTGGTTATTGTGTTTATGTTCTAATTAATATGCACTATGTATGTAATTATGTACTCACATTGTTATAGAAATGAGTTCATGATATCCTAAGGGGTTAGCACAACTGATTGTCACCAATATCATTGGACATTTGGCTAGTTCTATGTTAGTAGGTGTTCGCTTCGAATTCCCATAGGTTAGGTGCACTAGTTTACACTGAAAGGTTCACCAGGGATGTCATCCATGAAAGTGGGGAATAATCCCTTAGGTTTCCTTGTGAGGCTTGGAAAAAAAAGATACGAGTTAAGGTAGATTTTAATTTTAAGGTCACAATGTTTATGTAACATACCCATCCACCCACAGGTCGGGCATGCCACTTCAAGCTCACTTATGGACTTATCTCGAATTCTTATCAGTTTTCTAATGAATAAAAATGCATGAAATATTCACATGCATATTTAAATATACACGCTACAACATAAAGAAATGAAACATATGTCATGCACAACAAAAACCAACAAACATGCATATTGCAGATACAAATTTTATAGATAAATAAATATACAATAGAATAAATACACAGGTAAATAAAACCATAATATAGAGCACTTATCTTTAATGAAACGAATCACCAACTGGTTGTAGACCAAGGACATTCCACCCAACCGTAGACATTGCTGTTCCAAGTATCAACAACAATGTCACCCCCAAGCTAGGGCTATGAATCCACAAGGACAATTCTAGAGTGTCACTCGACTTCCCAAACCAACCAACACTCAATCTCTCACATGATTTTCATCACCCACAACAATCCAAATTACACTAGGTCTCTTCTACCCAACCCACACAACCCAAGAGAATGGATCCCCTTCTTTGCCATGCAATCTCTCAGGTTGTCCATCTCCTTCCAGGGCTCAAGTGGAGCTGGTCCATAATCTGCATCCCGGGACTCTCAAGATTTGCAGTTGTGAGTAAAACTGAACACAAAACAAATCATCTCAGATATACAAGACTTCATTCATGGCTGGAATACACCAATAGTCTTTACAACCAACCAAACCATGACTCTTCTCCAATAATTCATTTTCCTTTCCCAAGACAAAACACGAATGAGGAAAGAAGAGTGGGTGAAAGAATGAGTGGAGTGAGAATAGAATGAAAGGTGTGAACAAAATGAACAACAAACAATGAATGAGTGAGTGAATGAGTGAAGAAGAAGCAACGCCCACCACAGACCAAAGATGGGTTTATGTAATTCTTGGAATTAAGGAACTACTTGGCCTCCCCCCCAAGAAGCTCATGTAACTATTATTCTCCATTAAAACAAAAATGGGTAAATAAAATATAAAATAAACACTTAGCCCCTCAATCCCCCTCTCTTTTGGAATCATATCCCCCTATAACTCTTTTCCTTGTTTGTCTAGCATCCAATGATGTATTTATTATTAATAATGATCAAAACATTACATTTTCTAGGTACACTGGTCTCTTTCAATTGTTTGGGCACTCTGACCTTTTATATATTAACAAAATACATTATTTAGTACGAGGCTCAAAACCGGGTGTTACATCCCCCCCCCCTCCCCTTAGTTTGGCACCATCCTCAATGCATATACAAAACAAAAAACAAAATTTCAAACTTTATTCAAAAAGTTGTGGGTACTCTGCCCACATGGCATCTTCATGCTCCCAAGTAGCATCTCCAGGACTGTAGCAGGTCCACTGTACTTTTACCATCTCTATAACTCGATTCTGGATCATTTTTACTTTTCTTTCCAATATTCGCATTGGCTAGACTTGAAAATCTCCCTCTGTCTCTAACTGAATCAAATGCCAATCAATAACGTGGTTAAGATCATGTACATATTTTTTTAGGAAAGATACATGAAATACATTATGCACATTCATGGAAGTAGACAGTGCAAGCATGTATACAACTGGCCCTCTTCTATCCAATATCTCAAATGGATCACATAATTTGGCTGCTAGATTTGTACAACGACCCAACTTCAAATAGCTCTTCTTGGGATTCAGTTTTAAAAGCACATGCTCCCCCACTTTAAATTCTCTAGCTGTTCTGTTCTTATCTGCATAATTTTTTTGTCTATCTTGAGCTGCCTTTAAATTCTACTTAATTCTACCCATCTGGTCTTCCATATCCTTGGGCAATTCTGGCCCAAGTACCACTTTGTCTGCTGGGTTGTCCCAACCCACTGTAGTATTTCATTTCCTACCATACAACGCTTCAAATGGGATCATTTTCAATGAAGCTTGATACCCATTATTATAGACAAACTAAACCAAGTGCAAGTAATCTTCCCACTTAGATGGATTATCCATCACATACATTCTCAACATGTATTCAATTACTCGATTGACTCTCTTTGTCATCCCATCTGACTGTGGATGGTATGTTGTGCTAAAGTTCATATTTGTACCAAATCCTTTAAACAATATCCTCTAGAACTTTGAAGTACACTTTGTATCTCTGTCTAAGACAATTGTCTTAGGTATCCCATGCAACCTAGAAATCTCCCTCATGCAAATTTCTGCAATATTAGCTGCTGCATGAGTCGTTTTTACAGGAACAAAATGATCATCCTTTGTCAATTTATCATCCACGACCATCATTGAATCATGTTGTCTTGTTGTCCTGTTTTGTTACAAAATCAATGGTTACCACTTACCTCTTCTTCTCTGGAACTGGTAATGGATGTAGCAAACCCGTTGGGTGCCTATGCTCAACCTTCACTCTCTAGCATTCCATACAACTGGAAATGTAATCAACAACATATTTTTTCATTCCTGGCCAAAAGAATTGGCTTCTTACTGCTACAATCATTTTCTGGCAATCGAGATGTCCGATATATGGAACATTATGCATTTCTTTTAATACCAAATTCCTAAGTTCTCCAGAACTAGGAACATAAATTATTTTTTTATGCATAAGTAATCCATCTTCCTTCACCTCATATTCTTTAATTTTCTGTTGTACATTTTTCCTGCTGTACTATTTCTTTTACCTGTAGGTAATGTTGATCCATAAAAATAACATCTAAAATTCTTCTCTTTAAATCTGACCGATGCATACTAACAATTGTAGCATGCATGAGATGTACTCTTCTACTAGGTGCATTGACAACTTTATTTTCTTTTCCCTTGATATGCTTGATGTCAAAATCATATTCACTTGAAAATTCTAGCCATCTCGTTTTCCTAGCATTCAAAGTTGGCTGTTCAAAAAGATATTTCAGACCACTGTGGTCTGTTCTTAATTCAAATCTGTTCCCCATGAGATAATGCCTCCACATCTTCAATGCATGAACAATGGCAACAAGTTCCAAGTCATGTGTGGCATAGTTCCTCTCATGTTCTTTAAGATTTCTAGACTCATAACCAATGACATCTCCATTTTGAGTGAGGACTCCACCAATTCCTTCCTTGCATGCATCTGTACATACCACAAAACTTTCATTTGGGTCAACAATATTTAAAACAGGTGAACTAGTAAGTAATTATTTCAACAAATTAAAGTTCTCTTCACACTCAGATGTCCATTCAAATTTAATTCCCTTCTTTTGCAAAGAAGTGATGGGATGAGCAATCTTAGAGAACCCTGCTATAAATCTTCTGTAGTAACCAACTAATCCCATAAAAGATCTAACTTATGAAACATTCCTCGGTGCTGTCCATCCTCTAATGGCTTCAATATTCTCTGGATCTATTGCTATACCTTGTTCTGAATAATGTGTCCCAAGTAATGAATCTGTTCTTGGTAAAAATAACACTTACTAAGCTTGGCATACAACTGATGTTCCCTCAACACTTTCAATACCAATCTTAGGTGATGTTCATGCTCTTCATATATCTTAGAACAAGAATACTATGACAAACTTATCCAAATAATTTTTGAATATGCCATTCATTAAGCACATAAAGACATCCGGTGCATTGGACAGTCCAAATGGCACCACTACAAATTCATAATGCCCATACCTGTTTCTAAAGGCTGTCTTATTGATATATTCTTCCTTGATTCTTACCTGATGGTATCCCGATCTCAAGTCTATCTTTGAAAATATGTTTGCGCCTCTTAGCTAATCAAAGAGGTCATCAATTCTGGGTAGAGGGTACTTGTTCTTCACAGTGGATTTATTCAACTGTCGAAAGTCAATACACAGCCTCAAAGTTCCATCCTTCTTTTTGACAAAAAGTACTGGTGCTCCCCAAGGTGAAACACTTGGACGTATGTACCCTTTCTTCAACAATTCTTCCAACTGCATTCGTAATTCTTTTAATTCTAGTGTACTCATTCTGTAATGGTGTTTTTGATACCGGGGTAGCTCCTGGCACTAAATCAATAGAGAAATCTATCTCCCTCTTTTGTGGCAACCCTGGTATTTCTTGGAATACATCTTAAAATTCTTGTAGTACTGAAAATTATTCAAGGCTTGGCCCCTTTGTCTTTTCTGGCTCCTCCACATGGTCTGCATACAATTGACATCCTTTTCTAAAACATCTCTTTAGTTGTAAGGCTAAAATCTCCCTTATAGATATGGGTCTTGGAACTCCTTTCACAGTGCTCTATTTTCCTTCTTCATCAAGACATGTAAATGTCTTGTTATGACAATATAGGACAACATGATGATT
>ML776901.1:213172-240975 GCA_009831015.1 Picea engelmannii | reverse complement strand
CTCCATCATAAGGATACAAAGTTTTGTTTCGAAGATTTTATCCATGTTAATTTTTTCAATCGTTTTTAATTTAGAAGATTATAGAGAGGTTTTTAAAGTTTAATTTCATTATAATGTTTATCTCAATAACCTTAATTTAGGCGAGATTGGTGAATTTCCTTATTTATTAGTGGGTTACGGGAATTTTAGAAGGCCTTGAAAATTTATTGGAGCAAGTTTTTAAGATTGACTTAAATGAGGTCAACAAGGGAAACATCATTATGTATACGAAAATCTATGTAGAGATTGACTTGAGTGAGAGTCTATTTGATCTAATCATTATGTGGTGCAATGACTATTAATGGACCAAAGATTTATATGATGAGAAGACAAATTATATTTAGAGGGGAACCATCTGAAGGATTCTTGACTAAAGGACGAGGTCTCTTGAGGGAAAAGACAAAACAAAAAAACTCGAGTAATGGAGGTACTTTCAGATGAATCCCTCAAAGGCCATTCTAAAAAGTATGTAAAATGATCAAAGTTCGAGCATTGACAAAGGTCCCCAATCCCCCCTTCAAAGAACACGTTGGCATAGGTATGGATTCAATAATGTAAAAAGGAGTCACTCCTTCTTTCGTAGGATTTTTAAATTGATAACCTTGCATGGGGAGATGACTAGGTCATGTGAATTAAGCAATTCAAATATGAAAAGGGAAACAATCCCTTCAACCAAAACAAAAGAAGCAAGGTGATTGGCATAACTAGAGCCTCCATTGAATTTAAATTAATTATCTCAAAGGAAAGAAATTAGAAAGAAAGGAGGAAAAGAGGTAAAGCTCATCAATGTATAAGATTCATAACAAATAAACTTAGAAGTATAATGCATATATTTAATATTATAAAACAACTGTGTCATAATCTAACATTGGTTAAGCAAAATATGTAATTCAAAAACTTTAGAAAGTTTCCTATGATGAAGTGCCAAGAATTAACTACCTTTAAATAAGTTGACACTCCCATATATTTCATCAGGTCATGTACAACCTGTACTAACTTAATGGTCGTGATGTTTTTCGCGAATCAATACCCCCATTTCAAGAGTGAGCCAACCAAGTTCTTAGGAATCAAAACTTATTGGGAGATAAAGCACTAACCCACACCCATTTTAAGAGTGTGCCAACCAATCTTTTAGGAATCAAAACCTATTGGGAGATAAAGCACTAACCCACTCAAGGGTGAACACACACACACACAGACACACACACACACACACAATTGCAAGGAAAATCTCACCGGGAAACCAAATAAATGCTTCCCCACATTTGTGGATGGAATCCCTAGTAAACCCAACCCAATATTACACTAAATACCATAAAACTGAACCATTCTCTTTCTTTGACAACTTAATACAACAAATAAAAAAATATGGTTTTGGTACCTCACTAACTTATTACATTGAAAACAATCAACACCACTAATAGTCACAAACAAAAATACACCACAGAGGATAGGAGCATGCTTGTTAACATTTGAACTCGAGTCATCGTGGGGATAACCACATAAAATTATCACTAGAACACAACCCTGACATATTTAAAATGGTTGGCCTTAAGGGCCATGGGGTGGGCTTTGATTCACTTAAATGTGTGTGTGTGTGTGTTGTGCAATGTACCTTCATTTGTTTTACCACTACCTCTAGGTGCCCCTATGGTTACCTTAAAGAGTTAGAAATACCTCATAAAAAATGAACCTATGTCACTCATGAAAAACTCTTCATTCCTCACGAGTGACCCAAACCCTTTAGACTTTTAAAGGGAAAAAACCTATTGAACCGAAAACCCAAAAATATATCATTCTCCTTCTCTAACAATTTAATGCAAAAAATAGGGTGTCAGAACCTCATTGACTAGGGAAAATTTAAAGGATCTATATTTATCTTAAAGTGTACAAACCTTCATAGGCAAATCTTACTAATTCTTAATATGCAGACTATAAAACGTTTGATGATATTTTTTAAAAGTATTCAAATTTATAAGGATTTTATATAGTTTCTAGATAAGTTTGGCGTTTTTAGAGTAAAATACTTTTATCCTATAAAATTCGGGCGATTTGTTTTAGAAAAAAAATGGAAATTGACAAATCTTTTTTCGGAAAAAAAACATAGAAAATTATCCCATGAGTGAAATTTATCCCTTAAAATTTTCCCCGTCACTAACTCATTACAATAATCATCAATCACTACATATGATGGTACACCATACAAGGTAGGAGCATTTGTGCGAGAATTTAAACATGAGACACTGTGGTAATATGATTTTCCATCACTCTTGTACTTTGAATTAACATGATAATATATTTTTTCCCTAAAATCCTTAATTGAAATGTAATGTTATGATTTATTCTCATACACAATAGATTGTTTGCAGGATGAATATACATACTTGTTCGAACTCCTCCTCCTACTATATAAAACATATTATGTGGATGCATCTATGCAGATGACAATTAATACATAATGTTAGATATCTTCAAATAGTTTTTAAAAGAATTTAAAATCTCTTCTTCTCATGTCAACATTTACCTATGCTATGATATATCATAGTTTTAAACAAATTTAAAATCTCTTCTTCTCATGTCAACATTTACCTATGCTATGATATATCATTAGAGTAACATTTTATCATATCATATTAATAATTACACTATTCTTTGTGATATATTTCCCTATTATAATTTATTTACCATTTTTTGAAGTGATAAGGATGTCATCTTATTTCAACATCTATCACTTACATCTATTATCACTTTGATTATTGTTTGAATTTTGGCTTTACACTAAAACATCCAATGACGATTTTTTTTTGAACGAGTTGTTCTTTTGGGACCATAAAAACTAGCCTTAATTATCCAAAGAAAAAATAAAGAAGGACAATGCCACTCTTTATTCTTTGTTCTACTTCTCATTTTATAATGTTTTTAATGTTTTTAGATTTGGTTATCCTTATTTTCAATGAGAAAAGGAAAAAAAATAGATGGTTTATATATGATTGTATTTTCCCTTTTATAAATGACAATTAATATTATAAAGTTGTTATATTCAAATAATTTATAAACTTTGATTAAAAAAAATGTTTTTTTTTTTTTTTAAATATAAATATAAAAAATCATTTTCTTTAGACAATTTTTTTTCTTTAAAATGTTTAAATTAAATTAAAAATTCAAATTATTTAATTGATAATATAATTTTCATAATTTAAATTAAATTTAAAACCTTTTCTATTAACAACTAAATTTATTTATTACAATGCAGAGATATAGCTTTGAATTGATGCAAATGGAATATGTATAACTAATGTCAATGCCAATGCAAATGAAAATGGACACATATGCCCCTTAAATGGACTAATGGAGCACTTCATCTCGTGATTGTAGAATCATGTAGATTTGGTATGTTGATTTTTTTAGTTATTTGAGTGACTGTAGAATTATGTAAATTTGGTACGTTGATTTTTTTTTTTTTATATCCTCATATTTAAAAGATAAAAAATAACTTTTTCTAATTAAATATGAGAAAGTGATCATTTTGAAAAAGATAGACCAAATTGTGGGGTTATAAGTCTTTTTTTTCTTTTCTCTTCAATATCAATCAAACTAAATTGATCTAGCAATGATTCATTTGTCAAATGATGGTTCATTTGTGGAAGGATAGAAAAAATAATTATTAATAAATAATACTATAAATTTGATAAAAAAATTAAAAGACAAACACAAAATTAAAAATACTAATATTAAGAGAATCCTCTAATTGTTAAAATTATAATACTATAAATTTGATAAAAAAAAACTAAAAGACAAACACAAAATTAAAAATTATTAAGAGAATCCTCTAATTGTTAAAAATGTTGATATTAAGAAGATAAAAAAATCCTCTAATTGTTAAAAATATAATACTATAAATTTGATAAAAAAAACTAAAAGACAAACACAAAATTAAAAATGCTAATATTAAGAAAATCCTCTAATTGTTAAAAATGTTGATATTAAGAAGATCCTCTAATTGTTAAAAGAAGACTTTTCAAAAATGTGGAAATGTCAACCCTCCAACATTCTAACCAATTCAAAGACTTTGTAAACTATTTCTATATCCTATTGTAAACTGTTTCTATATCCTGCTATATGGAAATGTCAAACCCTAACCTCAATTATTTTCATATCCATCAACTTCAATCATTAAATTATTTCCATATCCACTTTTGTTGAAAATTGTCGATCCCTAACTTCAATTATTTCCATATTCATTTTGTTGACTTCATTAAATTATTTCCATATCCACTTTTGTTGAAAACTTGTCTACCCTAACCTCAATTATTTCCATATCCACTTTTGTTGAAAACTTGTCTACCCTAACCTCAATTATTTCCATATTCATCTTCTTCACTTTAATGATTAAATCTATTTTTAGTAACATGTATGTTGGCGGCGTTTTATAAATGTGAAAGGATAAAAGTACAATGTATGTGTAAATAGAGATAGATGTATGTTATTTTTAGTAACATGTAGGTTGGTGGTGTTTTATAAATGTGAAATGATAAAAGTACAATGTATGTATAAATATAGATAGATGTATATTAATAAATGGAATATTTAATTGAATAAAATATTAAATGTATTATAATAAATGAATAGAATAAAATATATTTTTCTGAAGGAAAATTTGTTTTTATTATAATGAATTATTTTTGTTATAATTTTTATAGTTTTATTTATTAATTTTTGAAAATTTTTATGGGAACTTTTTTTTGTTGGAATATCTAAATAAAGGGTGGTTTAATTACCAGTCACAATAATTGTTGGTAGTCAAGAGGGACTCAACTCGACTCAGATATTAATTGAATTAGAACATGAGACTTCACGGTGAACTCCACCTTGGAAAGTTTGTTCAAGCTAATTGAGATAACTCATTGGGATCTTTATTTATTACTTGATTGTGCACATATTCCTTTTATATCAATCAATTAACATTGATTAGTTAATGTATTTATTTCATTATATGATGTATTTTGCAAATCACTTTTCTCTCTACGACAATAACTTTTAACTTTAAGCGGTGCACCTTGATCGCTGAAATGAAAAAGAGAAATATTGATAGAAATGTAACTATGGAAAGCAAGTACAACAGAGCTAAAGTATTGAAGCAACAACACTAGGTAAACCTTTATTGACACATTGAATAGGAAGTAATGTTCGCTTGCCTCTTCAAGGGGGAAACCTCCAATTGAGCAAATCTCTAACACAATATTAATCACTTGAAACCTGTCTACATAAATTCTACTACTATCAATAGTTTTTATCTATCCCAGACCCTAACCATCTAGTGGGCCTTCATTAATGATGCTACATCATCTACCTAGTGGATCTTCTTTATAGAGTCCACCTTACATTTATTTGTTGATTAATTGGGTTGGTTTTCATTGATGTCAATCCTTGAAGCAAGTCCGATAGCAAATTCCAGTAGCCCCAACAATGTGGTTAAGGAACTCAAGTTTGGTTGAGGAATACTGTAATGAAGATCAGTGAATTTGCAGGTGAGACTATTCTAGATGGATAATACATGTCATGAAATTTCCGGTGATATGTGGTACGTCACATAGTTCCTCACAATTGAGGAGATATGGCTTAGTGAAGTTGGATAACCCTCATGAGTTATCTAGAAGCCCCTAGAAGGTCAAAGAAGTCAAATTATTCTAGAATCTCCTAGAAGAAGTTTACTAGTCAAAGTGGTTGTAACTAGGAGTTAATCATGAGTTAAGTTGTTGCAAAAATAAAATAATTAAAAATAAATTAGTTGAAACTAGAAGTGGTGATTTTACTATTTGTGGATAAAGTGGTTGCAAGTGAGTAAAGTAGTTGAAAGTGGGTTAGACCTAAAAGAAGGAAGTTGGGTAAAACCGTTAGAAGATAACCCCTAAAAGAAGCTACTTGGAGAGTATAAATAAGAGAGCAAGGGTATATTATTAGCAATTATTGAGCACATTGAATATCTATTATTGTGAAAGGTTTATTGCAGGGACTCATTGATACATCTAAAGTTGCACAAGTATGAGGAAGTGAAGGTAGAGTGACAACAAAATTTCGTGGTCGTAGTGGAGTGCGAAAGATCGCTAAAACCCTAGTTAGGGTCATCCCCGTGGGTCACCCAGTAGATGTCCCAAGAGGCACCCCTGTGGGTTGAGTAGATCTGTTGGCACATGGGAAAACCTAGGGTTCAATGCTCAACATCGCACCAACACAACCCTAACTACCGACCCTTTCAACAACACCTGTAGAGCAAGCAAAGTCTTACCTGAGGTAGAAGCAAGGGGGGTTACAGGACGCAGGTGTCTGTAACCAAGATGGGACACATATATGTGATGATAACACTTCAAAGAGTATTCTATTAACACTTACAAGATAACATGCATTAGTTCATTAGTTTTATTAACATCACAAAACATACCAAAATATAGATCGACGCAGTAACAATAAATGATTATATATCCTGAGCACTTAGCACTGAGTTAGATCTAACATTTATTTGTCCTTAACACAATTAAAGCACTAAGAAACAACATATCTATCTATCATACATAATATCCAAAGCACTGAGCAGATTCATAGCATAAACAACACAACACAAAGCAAACCAAAGACACAAGATATACGTGGTTCACCCCAGTGTGGGGCTACGTCCACCAACCGCTTCGTCTTCTTTATTATTCATCAATCTCTTACATTTAGTGACTCCTATGCATTAAGCCACAGATTCAAGCTTCGCATAGGACAAGAGATCCACACACTGAGCACCAGATCCTCCTTCCAAACTAGGTTAAGGCACATAGTCAACACTCTATCAAGCACAAAGCCTTACACATAGACATTCCCTTGCACATAGCCAATCTAACTACTTGCACTTAGCCACTTCCCACTTCTTCTCTCTTCTTCTACCATACATTCTTACTTATTTATACTTTTATAATCCCTTACAATAAGGCCTAATAATGGGTAAACCCCATGGGACGACATCCTATAACCCATTGCAAAAACCCTAAAGAACCCATTACTGGGTCCACATAGCCCGCAAAATAAGTGAGACATGCAATCTCAACTTTGCCTTGGCACTCCATCTTCGACCAGCCTGTTGAAGTCCAAAAGTGGTCCAAACCTAACCAAGGTTTCCTCAAAACTTGGTCGAGGGCCAACATGCCCCCAACACTCACCTGTGACTCGTCCCGAGTCACTTAGTTCTGGTCAATGCTGCTTCGAAGGCCTCGAGCTTAACTCAAGTTGCCTTGAATTGCTGCTTCACCTGAGCCTCCTGCTCAATGAGCTCCTGGATCATTTGCTCTGTAACAGGCCCTTCCAAGCGCTGTTCCACTATTGCAACCACTTGGTCCAATTGCGAGCCATTTTCATCAATATCTTTGAACATCTGGCAGGATTCCTCCTGCACAGGTTGTAGCTTCTGCACGACTTCCATTACCATGCCCCAGAGATTAGTGATCTACTGCTGCAATGCACACTGCTCCTGGGATCTCTTCATTCTTTTGACTGCGGTGAGCAACTTCATCTGCTTCTGTATTAACAATGCCTGCTGCTGCGCCTCTTGTAACTGCGCTTCCAACTTCCTTAGCTCTGGATCCTTTACGAGGCGTTCATATGTCTGTGCGCTTCTATCACTCAGCTGTTTGCATTCTGAGGTGAGGGCTCTGATTCTTACAATTGTGTTCTTAGCGGTCTCCTCCCTCTGGTCACACACCTCCTACGAGGTGCTCGGTACTGCTTGGGTCTCCAATTCTTTTATCCTCGCTTGAAGCTTTTGGATGGTCTCAGTGAGCTTCACCACTTGAGTCTCGACCGACTCCCGTTCCTCCTATGCCAATATTGGCACATAATGACATGCTTTACTCACTACCTCTTTGACTATGGCCCGTTCTGCGAGCAATTGCTCCTTTTCTCTCTGTAGCTAGGATTTTTCTTCCTAGAGCATCGCCTGAAATTCTTCTCTCTCACTTTCATAAGCAGTTAGACTATACCACGCTACTCAATATTGTTCCAAGGATTCATCTTTCTTTTGTTTCAAGGATTTTGTAGCCTTCTCCTTTTCTTCCTAGACTTTTTGAAGTCGAGCTTCTGTCGCATATGCAATTTTTCTTAATTGGGCTGGTACATCCCCCAATTCTGCAATCTGTGACAAGGAAGGCGTAGTAGGTACTGCACAAACAAAACAAATATATTTTTTTACTTCCTTTAATTCCTTCTCGATCCTTCCATATAGCTCTTCCTTCTTTTCTATGTATCTCTGCAAGATGTCCTCGGAAGCATCCTCCATAGCTTTGCAGACCAAACCGATATCGTCCTCTGTGAGCCTTGCTTCTAACTGGAGCTTACTAGCGTGTGTATTCTTCCTTGCTGAGGGTTTATTTGGAAAAACCTTCCTCTTCTGTGGTGTTACTGTTCCAGTAGGGGTGTCTTCCGGTGGTGTAGCTTCACCTCCTCCTTGCTCATCCCCTCCTCCTTTTCCATTTGCTTCATCTCCTCCTCCTCATAGCGAGCCAAATCCATTTTCTTTAGAGGTGTTATCCTCCTCATAGGTCTCTATATCCTAGAATTCTTCCTGCTTTTTCTTCTTCTTCATCCCACTGGATTGTCCGACATGCTCAACTCGGGTGACCATGGGGCTTCCTATGGTGTCAGTGTCAGAGAGTTTTGCATCTGTGACGGGTTCCATAATTCCTCTGACCACTCCTTTGTAATGTGCTCCATGTCTTCATCTGTTAGCTTGTAGTACGATTGTAAATCTTCCTTATTCTCATCTCTGCGCACAGTGATATAGATGAAATGTGGATCTACGTAGAAATTGGCTATTGGTCTGTACTAGTGCATGGTGCGTGGTGTCATGCGTGGAAATGACTCGATGGAAACTTTCAATTGCCGATAATATGCATGAAACACAACATTGGACTTCCACTGCTTCGTCATGTCATTGGTGTACCACAAGGTGGAAAACCTAGCGACCGACGACTATGATGGTTCGATCTTTGGAAAGGTGGCTCCTTTAGGCATTTTCCAAGTGACAAATGCGATCAAAACGATCAACCATATGAAGTGGAATTTGTATCCCAAATCTTGGGCTTCGCGGAAATCTTTCTCTAATTCAATTACGAGGTAACTCACCCAGTTCATCTGCATGCCCTCCACACATTTTCTTGCGAGGTCCACCACGAACCTGTTGACCTGTGTGGGGCAGTTCTTCCTTACGATCTTGCCAGCTATGAGTTGGAAAGCGAGGCACACTGCGCCATCCTAGATAGAGGATAGCTTGTAACCTCACTTTCCAGTAGGGGGGTCTTCTGGTGGTGTAGCTTCACCTCCTCCTTGCTCATCCCCTCCTCCTTGTCCATTTTCTTCATCTCCTCCTCCTCCTAGCGAGCCAGATCCATTTTCTTCAGAGGCGTTATCCTCCTCATCAGTCTCTATATCCTGGAATTCCTCCTACTTTTTCTTCTTCTTCATCCCACTGGACTGTCCGACATGCTCAACTTGGGTGACCATGGGGCTTCCTATGGTGTCAGTGTTAGAGAGTTTTGCATCTGTGACGGGTGCCATAAATTCCTCCAACCACTCCTTTGTAATGTGCTCCATGTCTTCATCTGTTAGCTTGTAGTACGACTGTAAATCTTCCTTGTTCTCATCTTTGCACACAGTGATATAGATGAAATGTGGATCTGCACAGAAATTGGCTATTGGTCTATACTAGTGTAGGGTGTGTGGTGTCATGCGCGGAAATGACTCAATGACAACTTTCAATTGCTGATAATATGCAAGAAACACAACGTTGGACTGCCACTGCTTCGTCATGTCGTTGGTGTACCACAAGGTGGAAAACCCAGCAACCAACAACTCCGATGGTTCGATCTCCGGAAAGGTAGCTCCTTTAGGCATTTTCCAAGCGACAAATGCGATCAAAATGATCAATCATCTGAAGTGGAATTCGTATCCCAAATCTTAGGCTTCGCGAAAATCTTTCTCTAATTCATTGACGAGGTAACTCGCCCAGTTCATCTGCATGCCCTCCACACATTTTCCTGCGAGGTCCACCATGAACCCGTTGACCTGTGTGGGGTGGTTCTTCCTTACGATCTTGTCAGCTATGAGTTGGCAAGCGAGGCACACTGCTCCATCCTAGATAGAGGATAGCTTGTAACCTCACTTTCCTTTTTCGACTTTGCCGTAAGCTTCCTTGATGCGCTGTGCCAGGGAGTGGTCCGAGGCCTTCCCTGAATAAAACTACTGAGGGTCAGGTCCCTTCATGCTTAAGCTTGTAATCTGGTGGATCAATTCTAGATCCACAGTAATCCTCTGGTCGAGCCATAAGTATCTGACATGATAGCATGAGAAGAGGATTTTAACACAAGCATTAACCTCTTGGTGACGGTCAAAATGGGGAATCTTCATCACATTCAACACAGTGGATTGCGCCAGTCCCTTAATCCATGGCTGGGAGACTAGGTGAGGCTTCTTCTTAGTTGACTTCATCAAGTAGTGGTGGCGTGCTAGCATAACATAGTTCTTCCTGTATCCTAGATTGAAGTTGCTGTTCTTTAGTAGCGGGATCTGTCCTAATTGACTCCCGACTACACGTATTCCTTTCGGAATGTATGCAGTGAAAAAGGTGTACTCAAAATCTCGTGGGATGCTGTCACGGTTAACGGTACCAACCAAAGGTGGAATGTACTCGGGTAGGATATCCATTTTGTTAACACTTCCTGAGTGGGTATTCTTCTTTCTTGAATGGGTAGGTCCTTCAAACCTTCTTGCATTCTTTCAACCTTGACAACTAATTCTCTTGCCTTCTGTCTCTCCCATGTTGTTACTTTGTTTTGTTGCTTCGACGTATCCTCTCATTCTTCTATTAGTCGATCTATTTTTCTGGCTATGAAATCTCTTAGTTCTTGCTTTTTCTTTTCTGTGGCCTCTTCCTCTGCTTTCCTTTTGATATGATCCCTCTCAATCCAAGTCTTGCCTAGCAAAAGTGGGAAAGGGGAGCCATTCTCAACAAACTTAATGACTTCAAATTCCTCTTCAGTCGATGTTCCATGAACAATAGTAGGTACATTAGTAACTCTTCCACATAAGGTTATCATCTTTCCCTTAAACAAGCCTATCCTTCCCAATGAAGGTACCACAATAGGCTTTCCCAAAATTTTCCAAGTTTCTTCTATCATAATGTTCACTTGTGTTTCTTCATCCAAGACACAATTTATGTCGAAGTCTTCTATTCTTGCACTTATGCATTGTTTTACTTTCAAGATCTCTGGTAAACTAACATCTTTGTGAACATCCATCGTTTCTTTTAACTGTAACAACGTAGTCTGAGATTTCCCTAATTCTTTCTCTTTTTGATTATCTAACATGCCCTTAGTCTTTTGACTTTCTTCGTAGTTTTCTTGTCTCACGTTCATCCTTTCAACTTTAGAAATCATCCTTGGACAATTCTCAACCTCATGATCAACAATCTTATAACACAGACAAATAGGACCCGTGTTAGGACATTCCTTAGCAAGATGTCCTGGTATTCTGCAGTTATAACATAATTTCAATCCTCTTTTTCTTTCAAATGTTCCCCAACCTCTTCTGTACAGTGCACTAGGATCACAGTGCTGGACCTGCACTCTGCAATTTTTTTTTCTAGGTTCCTGCATCCACTTATTAGTCCATTTTTTTTTTGTATGCATAGGAATAACATATCTTTCTTCATTTCCATTAAATTTACTCAAATCAACTCTTTCTTTTAACTATGCCCTATCCTTCAAACTAGGACAAAATCTATTAAACATACTTAAATTCATGCTTTCGAAACAAAATTTTCACTTATCTTACTCTTATCAAAGCACAAATATTTACTTGTTTTCGGATCTTACCTCTTTCTTCAGATCGGATTTCTTTCTTAGCACAGAGCTTCACAAGTCAAGTAGAATACTACACACTTCAACAACAAATCTACACACATAGCTTCTCTTTTCTTTACTTCAGTTCCCAACAATCACATTTTCAGGTCCCAACAATGGAACCGTTTGTTGGCACAGGGGCAAACCCAGGGTTCAACGCTCAACAACGCACCAACAAAACCCCAACTACCGACCCTTTCGGTAAAACCCGCGGAGCAGGAAAAGTCTCACCCGAGGTAGAAGCAGGGGGGGTTATAGGATGCAGGTGTTTGTAACCAATATGGGACACAGATCTGTGATGATAACACTTCGCATGGTATTCTATTAACACTTACAAGATAACCTGCATTAGTTCATTAGTTTTATTAACATCGCAGAACATACCCAAAGATAAATTGACGCAGTAACAATAAATGATTATATATCCTTAGCACTTAGCACTGAGTTAGATCTAACATTCATTTTTCCTTAACACAATTAAAGCACTAAGCAACAATAGATATATCTATCATACATAATAACCAAAGCACTGTGCAGATTCATAGCATAAACAACACAACACAAAGCAAACCAAAGACATAATATATACGTGGTTCACACCAGTGTGGGGCTATGTCCACCAACTGCTTCATCTTCTTTATTATTCGTCAATCTCTTACATTCAGTGACTCCTGTGCACTAAGCCACATAGTCGAGATTCGCATAGGACAACAGATCCACGCACTGAGCACCAGATCCTCCTTCCAAACTAGGTTAAGGCACATAGTCAACTCTCTATCAAGCACAAATCCTTACACATAATCATTCCCTTGCATAGAGCCAATCTAACTACTTGCACTTAGCCACTTCCCACTTCTTCTCTCTTCTTCTACGATACATTCTTATTTATTTATACTTTTACAATACCTTACAATAAGGCCTAATCATGGGTAAACCCCATGGGCCGACATCCCATAACCCATTACAAAAACCCTAAATAACCTCTTACTGGGTCCACATAGCCCGCAAAATAAGTGATATCCATGATATCAGCTCCGCCTAGGCACTCCATCTTTGACCAACCTATCGAAGTCCAAAAGTGGTCCAAACGTGACCAAGGTTTCCTCAAAACTTGGTCGAGGTCCAACAAGAGCCTATAACACAATTCCTCGCTCGACAACTCACCCACGTCACGCGAGGCACTACCAAAATTGAGGGTTGAGTCTTGGTTTAGGTTGGAGAGGCTGAGCAAAGGCTACATGAGGTGTGACATTGTTCAAGTACGACAAATCTATCTACATGTTCAAAAAGTATGTTATATTCTTATGCATAGTTGGATATTGTTGTTTACATGAGATATGGATATGGGAGATTGAGGATTTCCATAGAGAGGATGTTGGTTGTATGGCACATAATATATGAGATAGATCTACAGAAATAAAGTGTTAGTATGTCTGGTATTTATCATTGGTTCATACTGTTGGGTTGATATTTGAGGCATATCTTGTATTTCTTGGTACATGGTTGAGGGATTTCGGTTGAGATGTGTTGCTGAAGTTGTTGGTACAGTTTGAGGCTTCATAACAATGAGGGTTTCATGTCTGGTTGATGTGAGGGTTTATTACACATGATTATGAATGTATGCACATGTATGACACATGACTAGAGAGACATAGATGCACATGGTTTGAGTTATATTCTTGTGATATTGTGTATGAGATCTATGTTATCAGATCCGATCTTTTGAGGAGATTATTGGTACAAGTTGTTGGTATATGTTGCTACATGTTATTGGTTCATTTTTATTACAAGTTATTGGTATAGGTTGACTACAGGTTATTGGCACAGGTTGACTATAGGTTGTTGATATAGATTGGTACAGGTTCAGAATGGAAAATTTCACAGTGACAGTGTGACAATGGTTTCATCATTTATTTGGCACTTGTATTTCAAGGTGGTTGGACGTGGCAAGGATAGGTGGTTGTAGCCGGAGAACATATGGGGTTGTAGCCTCCTTCTGGTTGGAGTTAGAGAATTGGGGAGTTGGAGCTTCCCTTAAGTTGTAGCCTGAAAATATAGGGGGTTGGAGCCTCCTTCCAGTTGCAGCTGGAGAACATAGGAGGTTGGTGCTTCCAATGAATGTACTTCTTAAATACGTATAAGAAAAATCATTCTGTGGTTTCCACGTAAAAATACTGGTGCACTGTGTATGCGTATGATTGCTCATTGTTCATGGTTTATTTATTCTGCACTTGTTAAATGATATTGGTAAATTGATCATAAAGTTGAAAACACTTATATATTGTGGTTAAAAAGGATTAAAAATCTCTATTATTGATTCACCCCCCTCTTAGTAATCCAACATTATTGATTATGCACTTGAATTGAATAGTGGAGCTTATTTAATAAATATGGTGACTATACATTAAGTAACAACCTACTCCATTAATTAGGGGGGTTAGAGTGGGACCCTAACGTGCCCCCCCTTCAAAATCAATGTGTCCTCAAGGTTGAAGATGTGGAAATTAATTTAGAAAAAAAAATGGATGGTTCCCGCATGGCATCTTTGTGTTGCGTACCGTTCCAATGGATCACGAGTTCATGGATAATGCTCTAGCGCAAACACCAACCTCTTTTTCCAAAAACTACCTTTGGCTACAACCAAATGGAACCCTTTTGAACTGGTTTTGGGAGGACGGGTTGAACTCAACAATTCTTCCCTACCACTTTCTTGAAGCACGACACATGAAATACTAGGTGGATCTTAGAGTGTGATGGGAGAGCCAACTTGTAAGAAATATGTGCAACATATATGAGTATTATACAGGGTTCATAAAACTTAGGTGTGAACTTTTGAAGGCTCTTCTCTTTGAGAAATGTTTTCTTATAGGGCTGGAGATGATTGAATTGTTAATCCCCTTCTTCAAAAAGTGGCACTTGGATCTATGTTGATCAACTTGTTGCTTCATTATGCTTTGAGATAATACCAATTTTTCCTTTAGTGCATGGATAGTGTTTGCACAAGCACTCAGGGTTTTTCCCACCTCCTAAACCTTGGATTTTCCTGGTAAATATGAGACCACTAGTGGGGTTTTTTGTCCATATGTTGCCTCATAGGGAAACATTTTGGTAGCCTCATGATAGGTGATATTGTACCACCATTCAATAAGGGCTATCTTCATGAACCCACTTTGCCTTCCATTTTAAGGAAAAAAATCTCAAATACGTTTCTAAATACTCATTGACCACTTTTGTCTGACCACCTGTTTGGAGGATGATATGTCGTGCTCATTTCTAATCCGATACCTTGTAGTTTAAACAAATATTTCCATAAATTGTTGAGAAATGTGTCAGAATATTTAGACATTTAAGAGTTAGTTAATATCAACTTGGTCTAATGCATCTTTAGGTAAAGTGTGTTTCATTAGTATGTTTTGTAATTATCTAATCCGGCAGTCATGATTGTGCTATAAAAATAAAATGATCCGATGGTTCATCTTCTTCTCAATAATAATAATAATAATAATCTATTTTTAAGGTCACGGCCAAGCGACACCAAATTGGTGTATGAGACCCCCTTGTTTGTGGGACAAGAGACCCCCCTCCGCCCAATGATTTGACTGGTAAAGTCTATGGAGGTATACATACCCTACCCCCCTCTGGATTTTAACTTGTGACCTCTTAAGAGGAAACATATGCTCTTAACCATTAGGCCCACTCTAATGACTAACAACTTAACACCCGTTTGGGTCCATTATCTCTATTTAAAGAGCACAGAGGGCCATTTGTTGATGATTGATTGTGAGAAACTCATATTGAAATTATTTTTCGTTTACATAAATATATTTCCTCAAGTGGTTGCGTTTGTTAGGGACATGGATTGTTTCCATTTTTTAGGGTTATAACCAGGTAATACATTTGTGCACTGATATTTGATATTTTTGTGTGGGTGACAACTTTAAGATGTTTGACCTGTGTGGATATACCATGTTTATCGAACATCGTACTAGAGCCCATATGAAAACCCACTTTTGTTTTCGATCAAGATCCTAAACCTCTATCGCTACATGCATAAAAGGAATTCTAGATTATGCTATTTTAAGCATTTTCAAGCCTAGAAAACCATTCTAGTGCATTTGAAGTGTTGTATTCAATTGGAAACCCTTTTTGCTTCACCCAAAAAGGTTTTAGATTGCCTAAGATACAACATTTTTTAACAAATCATGATGTATATAGTTTCATTACGATCTTTAAAATCCGTTTCATTATGTTTTACTGTTTCATTTTGTTTTTTCTATTTTTATTTCCAATCTGATCCCTTTCTAATTTTCCTATGCCCTTTGTCATGTGATGCACGTGATATTGAAAAATCAGAAACATAGGAGAACACATTTCCTTTTCTACGTATGCTTTTTTCCCAGCACATGTGTGATCTTAGCAAACCAAAAATAGAGGGGAAAAAGTTGCATTTTCTGGATAAATTGATCGAGATCTAACCCCAAGCTTGTAAAGTTTCGATTTTGTTTTTGAAATTTCATTTGTTTTTGTATGCGGCCATGTTTAAATTTTTTTAAAGTAAAAACAAGGGCTTTGGGGGTAAGCATGCACTTCGAGTTTAAAGAAAACAAACTCATTGCTCCTATTTGTCATTTACTATATATTTTGTAACAACTCACTTGGTTGAAAATTATTTTATTAAATTAGAGGTCTTGAGTTCAAACCTTTCTTTTCTTTGAACTTCCAATTTTAAGTTCTAATATAATTTTATTGTAAAGTGCATTTCATTTAAATTATAAAATTGAATCACTCATAAATTAACTCTAATGGTTTTTTTTTTTTAAGTTATTTTTTGGATGCAACTTTAAGTTAATATCAACTTGGTCTAATGTATCTTTAGGTAAAGCAAGTTTCATTAGTATGTTTTGTAATTATCTAATCCAACAATCATGATTGTGCTATAAACATAAAATGATTCGATGGTTCATCTTCTCCTCAATACTAATGACTAACAACTTAACACCTGTTTGTGTCCATTATCTCTATTTAAATAGCATGGAGGTCCATTTGTTGATGATCGATTGTGAGAAACTCATATGCAAATTATTTTTCTTTTACATGAATATATTTCCTCAAGTGGTTGTGTTTGTCAGGGACATGGATTGTTTCCATTTTTTAGGGTTATAACCATGTAATACAATTGCGCACTGATATTTGATATTTTTGTGTCGGTGACAACTTTAAGATGTTTGACTTGTGTGGATATACCATGTTTATCGAACATAGTACCGGAGCCCCTATGAAGACCCACTTTTGTTGTCAATCAAGATCTTGAACCTCTATTGCTACATGCATAAAAGGAATTCTAGATTATGCCATTTTAAGCATTTTCAAGACTAGAAAACCATTCTAGTGCATTTGAAGTGTTGTATTCAATTGGAAACCCTTTTTGTTTCACCAGAAAAGGTTTTAGTTTGCCTAAGATACAACATTTTTTAACAAATTATGATGTATATAGTTTCATTATGGTCTTTAAAATCTATTTCATTATGTTTTGATGTTTCATTTTGTTTTTTCTATTTTTATTCCCAATCCGACCCCTTTTTGATTTGCCTATGCTCTTTGCCATGCGATGCACGTGATCTTGAAAAATCAAAACATAGCAGAAAAAAATTCCTTTTCTACGTATGCTTTTTCCCCAGCGCATGTGTGATCTTAGCAAACCAAAAATAGAGCGAAAAAGTTGCATTTTCTTGATAAACTGATCGATATCTAACCCCAATCTTGTAAAGTTTCGATTTTGTTTTTGAAATTTCATTTGTTTTTGTATGCGGCCATGTTCAAGTTTTTTTAAAGTAAAAACAAGGGCTTTGGGGGTAAGCATGCACTTCGAGTTTAAAGAAAACAAGCTCATTGCTCCTATTTGTCATTTACTATATATTTTGTAACAACTCACTTGGTTGAAAATTATTTTATTAAATTAGAGGTCTTGAGTTCAAACCTTTCGTTTCTTTGAACTTGCAATTTTAAGTTCTAATATAATTTTATTGTAAAGTGCATTTCATTTAAATTATAAAATTGAATCACTCATAAAGTAACTCTAATGGTTCTTTTTTTAAGTTCTTTTTTGCATGCAACTTTAATTTAATATCAACTTGGTCTAATGCATCTTTAGGTAAAGTGTGTTTCATTAGTATGTTTTGTAATTATCTAATCTGACAGTCATGATTGTGCTATAAACATAAAATGATCCGATGGTTCATCTTCTCCTCAATACTAATGACTAACAGCTTAACACCCATTTGGGTCCATTATCTCTATTTAAATAGCATGGAGGGCCATTTGTTAATGATCGATTATGAGAAACTCATATGTAAATTATTTTTCTTTTACAGGGATATATTTCCTTAATTGGTTGCGTTTGTCAGGGACATGTATTGTTTCCATTTTTTAGGGTTATAACCATGTAATACATTTGTGCACTGATGATATTTTTGTGTGGGTGACAACTTTAAGATGTTTGACCTATGTGGATATACCATGTTTATCGAACATAGTACCAACGCCCCTATGAAGACCCACTTTTGTTGTCGATCAAGATCCTGAACCTCTATCACTACATGAATAAAAGAAATTCTAGATTATGCTATTTTAAGCATTTTCAAGCCTAGAAAACCATTCTAGTGCATTTGAAGTGTTGTATTCAATTGGAAACCCTTTTTGTTTCAATCGAAAAGTTTTTAGTTTGCCTAAGATACAACATTTTTTAACAAATCATGATGTATATAGTTTCATTAGGGTATTTAAAATCTATTTCATTATGTTTTAATGTTTCATTTTGTTTTTTCTATTTTTATTCCCAATCTGATCCTTTTCTGATTTGCCTATGCTCTTTGCCATGCGATGCATGTGATCTTGAAAAATCGGAAAGATAGTAGAAAACATTTCCTTTTATACGTATGCTTTTTTCCCAGCACATGTGTGATCTTAGCAAACCAAAAATAGAGGGAAGAAAGTTTCATTTTCTGGATAAACTGATCGAGATCTAGCCCCAAGCTTGTAAAGTTTCGATTTTGTTTTTGAAATTTCATTTGTTTTTTATGCGGCCATGTTCAAGTTTTTTTAATGTAAAAACAAGGGCTTTGGGGGTAAGCATGCTCTTCTTGTTTAAAGAAAACAAACTCATTGCTCCTGTTTGTCATTTACTATATATTTTGTAACAACTCACTTGGTTGACAATTATTTTATTAAATTAGAGGTCTTGAGTTCAAACCTCTCTTTTCTTTGAACTTGCAATTTTAAGTTCTAATATAATTTTATTGTAAAATTCATTTCATTTAAATTATAAAAGTGAATCACTCATAAAGTAACTCTAATGGTTCTTTTTTTAAGTTATTTTTTGCATGCAACTTTAAGTTATAAAGTAACTTTATTTTATAAAAGTGGGTCACTTTTATTATAAAAGCATTTTATTTGTAAAAATGAGCTTATGGACAAGGTTAGATAAGGAGGGCATTTTTTTTTTTTTTAATAACTCAACAACCTCATTGATCAACCTCCACCTACCACATGGCACCTTGTTTACCTTTCATGCTTTCCTTCAAAAGGGTATATCTTTAATATCCTAAGTCCGTTTTCAGTGCCATTTTTTTCAACTGTTTCTTTTTTAGAAGGCTTTCCATCTAGATAGTCAATATTTAGGTTTGAAGCCATAACAACTGCATATTCTACTATGGCCAGTGCAAGTGATCTAGTGCTTACCAATTCAAACCATTTCTTATGGAAATCACATATAGAGGATTTCCATAAGAAATCTCATATAGAGGATTTCCATCTTCGACCTATCATCCATCTTTGGCAATTGTGCCATCTTTTATTCCCAAATTTTTTGCTAGTGCTTCTATTTTTCTTTATTCTCTAGATGCTAACATTGAGGATGAAAACCCACCTTTTCCTACTTACCTTCCTCTAATTGGGTCTGTTGAATATGAACTTGCACCAACACCACTACTTCCTAGATAGGTCTGTGAAACATGAGAAGCAATTGGTGATTTTACCATTAAACCTTCAAATCAACAACATACAAGTTCATAGTCAAGTATACTCTCTTTTAACTCAAGTTTCATAGCTCATGATCCATAAACATTTGTAGAAGCTTCTAGCCATCCAGGTTGAGACACGGTAATGAATGAATAATATCATTCCTTATGGTCAATGATACTTGGGATCTTGTTCCTTTTCAAAAGGAATAAAACTTATCATATGTAAATGGGTGTATAGAACTAAGTATGCATTAGATGGAAGTGTTGAAATACATAAGGCTAGATTAATTTCCAAAGGATTTTATCAAGCATAAGGGATTGACTATAATAAAATATTTTCCCACATAGCCAAAATGAATTCCATTTGTCTTATTCTATCCCTTACAACTTCATATACATGGGCGGTCCATTAGATGGATGCTAAATCTATCTTCTTGCATTGTGATTTGCAAGAAGAAATTTACGTGCAACAACCTCTTGAATATATTCAAAATGACTCCATCCTTGTTTGTTTCCTTAAGAAATATGTCTATGGTCTTCAACAAGCTCCTTGGAATTGGTATGCTAAAATGGATAGCTTTCTTTTTTACATTGAATTTTATAGACATCATTTTGACCACAATGTCTATACTAATAAAGTAGGTAACCGTCTCATAATACTTGATCTTTATGTTGATGACCTTATACTCACTAGAGGTGACCCCAAAATTTTAACCCATGTGAATGTATTTGAATCATACCCATCTTGATATTCCATTTATTGTTGGTTTTGTTGCTTGGTATATGAAAACACCCAATGAAATCCATATGAAAGTAGAAAAACTGATACTTCCATATATCCAAGGTATAGTTTAGTTTGGGATACATTACAGTTCAAAGGGGACTCTTTTGGTTGGTTTCACTAATTCTCATTGGGCTAGCAACCTTAATGATCAGAAGTCTATTGCAGGTTTTGTTTTCAATGTTGGTCATGGATGTTTCACTTGGGCTTGTAAAAAGTAATGTGCCCTTGCTCTTTGTTCAATAGAATCAACGTATTAAGTAGTGGTTATTACAAGTCAAGAATCCCTGTGGTTTCAATATATCCTTTTAGTGTTTTCATTCCTACAACAACATTCGACAACACTCTGGTGTGATAACCAGAGTGCCATTCAACGTGCCAAAGATCTAGTTCAAAATCAATGCATCAAACACATTGATCTACACATGCACTTCCTTAGAAAGCTTCTTTAGGATCACATTCTTGAAGTGCACTATTGCCATATAGATGATCAGGTTGTAGACAATTTCACAAAATATATTGTAGAAGCAAAGTTTTCCAAACTTCAATCTACATTAGGAGTTCAATAAGTTGTCATTAAGGAGTGATAGACTCGATTGCCTACTTAGTTATCCTATAGTGTCACCTTGGTAAATCCTTCAATCCTATCCTACATTGTTCTTGAGGGAGGGATGTTAGGATATTTCAACACTTAGGAGTTAGTTAAGATCAACTTGGTCTAATGTGTCTTTAGGTAAAGTGTATTTCTTTAGTATTCATTGTAACGATCTAATCCAACAATCATGATTATGTTCCAAACATAAAGTGATCCGACAATTCATCTTCTCCTTGATACTAACAACTATATTAATATGTGTCTTAGCACCCGATTGGTCCATGATATCTATTTAAATAGCATGGAGGGTCATTTACTAAGGACCAATTGTGAGAAACTCATATGACAATTATTTTTATTTTACATCAATATATTGCATCAAGTGGCTATATTGGCTAGGGTTATTGGTTGTTTCCTTCTTAGAGGGATTTAAACATGCAACACATTGTTGTACTGATATTTCATTTGTTTGTGTGAGTGATTGCCTTAATTTTTTCAACTTGTGTGGATATAATACCATGTTTATCGATTAGAATGTAGGATCATGATATTACACAATTGAATTCAGCATACCATGTAGATTAAAAACATTGTCCATGAAGACTTGTGCAACTGTTGTCAACTTGAAGGGGAGTTGTAATGCACAAAAGTGAACATATTTCAAAACACAGTCACCAACCACTATGAAAATCGATTTTTTTCCTACTTTAGGTATCCCCACAATGAAATCCATGGAAATATCATTCCAGACTATTGCAATAATTGATAAAAACAATAATGATCCCAAAGGATTCACTGTTTCACCATTGTTTCTTTAGCATGTTTCACATTTTTCCACAAAGGTGTAGATGTCGTTCTTCATGCCATCCCACAATAATGAATTCTTAATCCATTCATATGTTTTCTGAAACCACAAGTGATCTATAGTGGGATAAGAATGTAATTAATTTAACACCCTTGATTTGAATGTTGAATCTAGACCAAAATGATACTCCCTTTATACTACAATACATATTTATTTCAAGTGTATCCCTTATGTGTACATGGGTTTGCTTAGAGTGATTGGAGAAGTTGAACGATCTTGGCATTATCCAACCATTCTTGACATATTTCCTCTATCCAATTAGGCATCAGTAAAGAGAAACAAATAGGGAGTCTTCCTCCTCATAATTCCTAGATAATGCCATCGACCACCATGTTCTCCGTTCCCATCTTGTACATGGTCTAATATTCGTAGACTAACATATCAATGACCCACTTTTTCTACTCTAGTGAGGACAACCTCTGTTCTAAGAAGTATGTCAAACTATGATGGTCTATCTCAATCTAGAAATGATTTCCAATCAGGTAAGGATGCCATGTATCCGTTGCATGAAGAATAACCATCATTTATTTTTATAAGTCAATTTGTCAAAGTTTTTATCACATAATTATTTACTGGTTAATTTGAAGAGGTGTCCCTCTTGGATTAACATTTCCCTAATACCTTTGCTTGATGCATCACATTCCAATATGAAAGTCTTAACGTAGCCTGACATGGATAGGACATGAGGAGTACATGCAACTTATTTTAAATATTGAAAGGGTTGTTCTACAACATTATTCTAGCTAAATGAATTTTTTTGATCAAGGTAGTGAGGGGGACTGCGACTTTACCATATTTATGCACAAACTTCATATAGTAAGTAGTGAGAAAAAGGAATCGACGCAAAAATTTGAGAGTCTTGGGGTGGGTGTAGTATTTCATTGGCTCAATTTTATCAGTATCAACACCTACTCCATACCAACTAACAATGTGCCCTAAATATTCCACTTATGAGGTGCCAAAAGCACATTTACAACATTTGACAATTTTTTAGTGATCGTGGAGGATTTGTAAAGCCTGATCCACATGTGCCACATGTGTCTCCTAAGTTTTTCTATGGATCAAGATATCACCAAATGGGGCAAATATAAAATGGAACAAAAGGGGTGGAAATAGTTTTTTCATGAGGCTCTCAAAAGTGGGTGGTGCATTTCTAAGACAAAAATGCATCATTGGGAACTTGTTATGGCCTTTGGGTGTGCAGGAAGTAGTTTTAGGAATACCTACTTCTATCATTATAATTTGGTGATAACCTAAAGATAGATAAAGTTTAGTGATTAATTGTGCTCTATGTGGCTCATCCAAGAAGTCATGAATGAAAAAATTAGGCTAACCCTTCCCATGAGGGACACATTGACATGGGTATGGATTCAATAATGTCAAAGGAGTCACCCCTTCAATTTTATGTTTTCACAACTAATAAACCTACATAGGGGATGAAGAGGTCATATGAATTAAAATATTATAATCCAAAAATGGAAACAATCCCTTCAACCAAAAATAAATAAATAAGGTGATTGGCATAACTAGAGCCTCCATTGACTTGAAATTAATTGTCTAAAACAAAATCATAAAGAAAGGAGGAAAATAGGTAAATCCCAATAATGTATAAGATTCATAGAAAATATACTTATAAGTACAATGTGTTTCCACTTAAACTCTCACTAAGGGAAAGTCCCGCCCTACAAAGGAGAGCTTGGTGTGATGACTAGGCAAGCCACCCACTATCACCTTAGTGGCCTTGCCTGTACACTTTAAGGCTATGGATTCTAACCTAAGGAGGGTATTCCTAAAGGGACAAGAATAATCCCTATCATTGCATATTGAAAGGGGGAGATTCGGTACTTGGTTTGACCCAGAAATTACATTTTCTCATAAGGGTAAAGCACATCAAGTATGAGAGAAGAGAACACAATAAAATTAACTTGTGGATGAGCTTAAGGTAAGTGTATCTTAGATAACAATTCTAAATTGAAAGTGCTTGGAACATAATATGTTTGTATTGCATCTAAAATATGAAGTATTAATGTAGTAAATAAATTTACCATTCACCATGTGTTAATCATGATCATCCATACACATCAATAAATTAAATGCCAGAATTGACCAATGAAAGAGGGAAGATTATGTGCTAAGTGTAAACATCCAATGATCACGTGCCAATGTACTTAGACAATGAAATATTGCTGCTATTACACCACTAGGACAACAAGATAATATTCATCCAATGAGAGCATTCAAACCATAGATTGATATCCTACTAATGTAACCCAATTGCAACAATAGTTATGTCTAATATTCAGATTGTAAAGACAATGTTTCCATGAAAGCTATAGAAAATTTAGCAAGTAAATAATTATGCCAACAATAGTCAAATTCAAGTCATAAATATAGACATCATGAGAACAAATTTATAAAGTATTTCACATAGCCCTAGGTGCTATCAACAAAGCTCCATTACAACAATGTTGCACATAATATGTTTAAACCTGACTTTAATTGCAAAGATAGAACCCTAGAGATCACAAATGATGATTATGAATTAGAGATAAAGTATTGTAATAAAAGGTGATCTTTCTATCAAGTCTACTAGGGTATTTAAGCAAGTATCATTGTTGGCACAGGGGCAGACCCAAGGTTCAACTCTAACAACGCACCAACAAGCCCTAACTACTGGCCCTTTCAGCAACAGCTGTGAAGAAGATGCAGTCTCACCTGAAGTAGCAATAGGGGGTTGCAGGACACAGGTGTCTACAACTAGAGGAAATGCAGAGTGGATTCAAAGCAACTACACACAACAATCTAGTATTCTTTATCTTCCTTAGGCCTACTGCACAAGCTATACCTCATATCTAACACAATATCACAATAGCAACATATCAAATGACAAAGAACCCAACATCAATCACACATAACACAAGATATACGTGGTTCACCCCCTCTCTAGGGCTACGTCCACAAAACTGTGCTTTATGATATATTAGGTGAAATCATACAATTCTATCTGTGCTCTTAGTTTGCAGATCCCTCTCTCTTTCTCTTCTTCTCTATCTCTCCTTCCTGTGCACCTAGCTGCAGGGTTGATCTTCGCACCCAATTGAAGATCTTACAATACCGACTGCTCTCACAACACAATACTCTTCTCTCAACAACAATCACTTATCATAACATAATCTCTTCTTTCTCTCTCTCTCTCTAACCCATCCTAGGTCCTCTTGACCTTTATTTATACATTACAATAGCTCATCGACATCCTTAGGCCAAAACCTAGGTGTCCAAAACCCTAAATGCAAAAAACCTAGGTGTTTAGAACTCTAGGTCAACTTGACCCACGTTTTCAGGGATTCACCAACTTGTCTTTCCTTCCTTCTCGCGCGGTGCTCCAAAGCATCCAATGGTGGCTTTTTCCGCTTGATGATTTGTCCATGATCCGTCTTCCTTGCTGATCTGTCCATCCTTGATCTCCTTGTCCAATGGCTTGCTTTCTCTTACTTCACACCGTCTTTTTTTCTCTTCTGCTTACTTCGACCCAATATGAGTCACTGTGTCTTCTGCGTAGTTCACATTTCATCTTTCCTCTTCCTCGTTCTTTGCTTTCTTCCATACCCAAGGGCCAACAGACCCCAAACACTCACCTGTGACTCATCCTAAGGCATTTCAGATCTAATCCTTCTGATTTTCTTCGACTTCAGGCTGCGCGGAGCAGCCTGTTCTTTCTGCTCTATCCCTCCCTTCCTTGTGCAGACAGTCTTTTCTATGTCTGGTACCCATTTTCAACTACACCTGCTACCTGGACCCTTTTCCTTATGATTTTAGTGAGAGTTGTGAGGCAATTGGTTGTCATAGTACAGTTTCAACCGACTCCTATTCACCAAACCTTCCTTCCATTCTCCATTCAAGGTCTTCAACTGTGTAGCTCCTCCTTCCATGACATAGACAACCTCATATGGCCCAAGCTAATGCATCTTGAACTTTATTGGATGCTTCATGAACTTACTTTCATATACCAGTACCAAATCGCCTTGCGTAAATGTCTTCTTCTTGATGTGTCTGTCATGGTAGGCGTTTTCTCTTTCCTTCTGTACCTGCTGATGGAATCCTGCAATAAATCTCTCTTCTTCTAGTTCGATCAACTGCGCAAGCCTCTCTTGAACAACGCCAGTGTTATCCATATCTGTGAAGGCTGTAATTATTAATATTGGAACCAAATATTCTATCGAGACAACTTCTTCGAGACCATAAATCAACTTAAAGGGAGTCTGCATTGTTAACTTCTTGCAAGTGGTTCTATAGGCCCATAGTACTGCTGGTACTCTTAAATAACACTACAAATCTTCATCAATGATGTCTCCAAAATCTTGTTGAATGCTTCAACTGTCCCGTTTTCTTGTGGATGGTAGGGTGTGCTCTTCTGATGATGGACTGTAAATTCCTCAGTCAAGGATTCAACGATCTTATTGATGAAATGTGTGCCTTTATCGCTCATAAGGATCTTCGAGCATCCAAACCTGGTTATGATGTCATCAAATATGAAGCATGTAGCTATAGTTTCACTATAGTCCTTAACTGCTCTTGCTTCGGCCCATCTAGTCAAGTACTCTATCGCAGTGATTATGTATCTGGCTCCTGTGTGCTTCCCTGGTGGGTTTATAGGTCCCACAAAATCAATGGCCCATTTCTCAAATGTTTGTAAAGTCAACTGAGGTGTTAAAGGAATCTCATCCCTTCTGGATGGTTTCCCAATTCTTTGGCATACATCACAGGCTCTGTAATAGTCCTTAGCATCTCTGTGTAAGGTAGGCCACCAGAGGCCAGCTCTAAGAACTTTCTCCGCTGTTTCTTTTCCTACGTAGTGTCCTCCTGTGATGCCTTCATGTGCTTCTACGAGGATCAATGGTTTCTCTGCTTCCATAACACACCTCCTCAATATCTCATTAGGCCCCATCTTGTATAGTTGTCCAACTATAAGTGAAAAGTCTGCATCACGCACTACCATCTGTTTCTTCTTGGTGATTGTATATTCACTCGGTGCCATTCCTATTGACAAGAACTAGACTATCTCCATGAAGTGATCATCAATCTTTCTAATGGACAACAACTGTACATCTGACAATGTATCCTTCAAACTAGTAGGCTCTTCTCCATGTTCTAACCTCGACAAGTAGTCAAGACCTTTGTTCATTCTTCCTGGCTTAAACACGATCTCAAAATCATATTCCTGAAATAGCAGAAGCCATCTGCATATTCTCCCCCCCAACACTATCTTGTTGACTAGGTATTTCAACGCATAGTGATCAATAAAAAATTTAAAGTGTCCTCCCAAAAAGTAGTGGCGAAACTTCTGCAGCTCAAACACCATGGCTAACCCTTCTCTCTCAGTGGCGGTGTAATTAATTTTAGTTGTTGATAGCTTCCTACTAGCAAAGACTAACGGGTGGTTAATGTCTCCAACTCCCGGTTGTGCTAACACAACTCCTACTGCAATATAATATGCATCAACATGCATGTGAAATTCCTTGCTCCAATCTGGGAAAACCAGAATGGGCACAGTAACCATTTTCTATTTCAGTGTGTT
>ML776901.1:189080-201594 GCA_009831015.1 Picea engelmannii | reverse complement strand
TACAACTCACTGTTTGAAGTTTATTAAGACCTCACTCGTCCATGCATGCCTGGCCTAGTTTTTGAGTTGATACGATATCGTTTCTGAGTTTTCCTCCATTTGATCACCCTTTAAAACAAATCATGACATTAAACTGATGGGCGTCGGGCTTTGCTCCTGCAAGCAATCCAGGAGTGACTTCCGGCTCCAACACCTTCCTATATCATACTGTCTGACCAAATTTTGTAGTTCTTGTATGTAATTTTAATCCTTAATCAACTCAATAAACGTATACAAGAAGTTGACAAGTTTACTCACCTCTTTTCCATCTCCGGGCGAAGCAGACTAATCAAATGCCAGGGACATTGCACACTCTCTTACTTTTGGTTGAACCTTTGATGAAGAAGCCTTCTCTCTTTTGAAACATATATGCTTCTCTTTCCTCGGATCAAACTCTTGTGTCTTCTCTGTAGATTTTTTGATTCTCGATCCTTCGGTGTTCTTCTCTGGAGCCGCTCTGTCTTCTCCTGTTAAAATGCCTCCTCTAGTGATAAAAACGACTCTGGGATCTTCTCTGCGAGGTTCTACTTTGATTAGTTGTACTTGTTGGTTTCCTCCTTGCCTCTCCTAAAGTTTAGCCAACAATGCTGGACATTCCTTGATAACATGCTCGAATGAGTTGCAATAGTTGCAAGTGGTACAAGGGTTCTGACAGTCCCTTTCCAAGTGTCCTAGCAACGTGCAATTATAACAAATGATTTGGCCTCTACCTCGACCCATACCTCCTCCTCTTCCTCTTACTCTGAATCCACTACAAGGGTTGAAGCTTCCTCTTCCCGGGGATTTATAGTGCACAGTGTTTCCTTCCTGCTGTACTTCACCTTGAATTTTGTATATATCCCTTGAACTTTCATGCTGGAGGTCATAAGCCCTACAATCCCTATCATCATGCCCCACCGACTTACAGAACATGCAATACAGATATGTGGGTGTTTGGACATATTTTTGAAAATAGTAGCATTCACCAGGGCAATGTCGATTTCTACATACCTCGCACCAGGGTAGGGTGACTAGCTTCAAAGGGATTAGAGCTCCAGAGGCCAAGTACTCGTGAAATAGGGGACAGTGATCCTTATCACGACCTTCTTATTTTCATCTGATACACCATATGTCTTCTCTTTTATATTTTCCCTTGTCCTTCTTCATATCTTCGACCTGCAGTGATAAGATAGTTAGTTGACTGAGGATTTGACTCATACCTGAGCTGGATTCTCCCATCGGGGATGATTCTAATTTCATGCGATATCCAGTGCCTCAGCCTGCGAAGTAATATTTTTTTGCATCAGAGGGACTCTGATGTGTGGTAAGAGGGAAGCAATGCACCATTCCTTGTTATGCTCGTCTGGGATCTGAAAAGTCAAACAACCCGTTAAGGTCTTAAACCTTTGATCAAATTCCCACACAAGTTCAACTACTCGTTGCTTGATTTCTTTTAGTTCTGTAATGCATTGTGAATTTGACTTAGGTTTCTTGAATTCTGCAACCAATGCATTATTGATCTCATTCAGTGCTTTAAGCTGTGCAATTCCTTTGACAAGTTTCATGTACCAGCTCAGTGCGAGGTCTCTTAGGGTAGTACTAAACCGATCTCTCTTAACTGCTTCATCAATGACATTCTTAATACTCCATACAACTTCACATAAAAACCAGTGTTGATTAGGATCTTCAAATCCATGTCCTCTAAAGATAGGGAGCCTCATCTCATCTTCCATAGATCTTCCTAGGTTTCTCGGCTGAATAGGTACTGAAATGCTTGTACTAGTGCTCTGAGTGTTCTAATGACTTAGGTTACTCTGGTTACTTAACGCTACTGAAACAACAGGAAGAGTAATAGTACTTACTTCAACAATCGACACATTTCCTGAAGTTTCTGGCTCTTCTCGACGAGGTTCCTCTGTCCTAGCAGACTATGAATTCTCTTCATCTGTCAGATCTGCCTCTTCTCCACTGTAGAAGCCTTCATCCCCGTAGTTCTTCTTAAATAGGTTCACAAGAGGGACTTCTCTGAATTCTATCCCACTGTGTGTATGTCCAGCCTCTATGTCGTTGTCGCTGTCTGAATTCTTGAACATTAGCTCTTTTGATCTGACCGATTACTGTATCTTCAAGATGTTCTTCTCATGCAATAACATCTTGATTTTCAACTTCAGAAAATGTAAAAATTTTCCTCTAGGTCACTCTCTGCTTGGCTATTCCACTCCGTCAACAACAAACTCAGTGATATACCCTCCAATGGTACTATCGAATCAGTGAACTACTGCTCTTGACACAACATTATCAACTCTGTTGACCTTCTTGATTAGCGTTGATGTCTAAACCACATGGGTTCTAGATCTGATGTCAAAATGGGTATCTGCTAACCTAGCTAGCCACTCGTATATCTCTTGATGAATTCCTTCAAATAAAATCTTGTGTATATCGGTAAAGATATACCTTCCCAACCAATCTTCTATACTAAGATTAGGGTTCTTGTTCTGGGCTTCAACGAAGTCCTTTTCTTGATCCTCTATCCACTTCTGAATCTCTGTATTCGATGGAAACCACCTTGAAATTCCCTCAAGAAGATCCCGGTCCTGGAAACAAAACCATTTGTTGGCACAGGGGCATACCCAGGGTTCATATCTAATAGCGCACCAACAATCCCCAACTATTGGCCCTTTCGGCAACACCTGCGAAGTAGATGCAGTCTCACCTGAAGTAGCAATAGGGGGTTGCAAGACATAGGTGTCTACAACCAGAGGAAATGCAGAGTGGATTCAAAGCAACTACACACAACAACCTAGTATTATTTATCTTCCTTATGTCTACTGCGCAAGCTATACCTCAGATCTAACATAATATCACAATATAATCATATCAAATGACAAAGAACCCAACATCAATCACACATAACATAAGATATACGTGGTTCACCCTCTCTCTAGGGCTACGTCCATAAAACTATGCTTTATGATATATTAGGTGAAATAATACAGTTTTATCTACGCTCTTAGCTTGCAAATCCCTCTCTCTTTCTCTTCTTCTCTATCTCCCCTTCCTGTGCACCTAGCTCCAGGGTTGATCTTCGCACCAAGATGAAGATCTTACAATACCGATTGCTCTCACAACACAATACTCTTCTCTCAACAACAATCACTTATCATAACATTATCTCTTCTTTCTCTCTCTCTCTAACCCATCCTAGGTCCTCTTGACCTTTATTTATATATTACAATAGCTCACTAACAGCCTTAGGCTGAAACCTAGGTGTCCAAAACCCTAAATGCCAAAACCCTAGGTGTCTAGAACCTTAGGTCAACTTGACCCGCGTTTTCAGGGCTTTACCAGCCTATCTTTCCTTCCTTCTCGCGCGATGCTCCAAATAATCCAATGGTGGATTTTTTCGCTTGCTGAGTTGTCCACGATCCATCTTCCTAACTGATATGTCCATCCTCGATCTCCTCATCCAACAACTTGCTTTCTCTTTCTTCACACCATCTTTTCTACTCTTATGCTTACTTTGACCCAGTATCAGTCACTGTGTCTTCCACGCAGTTAGCATTTCGTCTTTCCTCTTCCTCGTTCTTCTCTTTCTTCCATACCCAAGGGCCAACAATCCTTAACCATACACAAGCTTGAAATTTTACAATTTTAGATAGTAAATAACCCTCAAACGGTAACCCAAAAGAGAGGTTGTTTAGCACCTTAAGAATGATTGTTGGACTCCCTCATGCATCATTTTACTTTTATGATTTGATTAGATAAAGAAAACTTCAAAATGTTTCAAAGATAATATCTATTTAAATACCAAAATATGAATTTGTTCTTTGCAGTTTCAAACAGTAAATTTAAGCCCTTGAATAATTATTAAAGGAGACAATGATTGGAAATTTTGCAAGGTTGTTGGACTCACTAAGGCATCGAAATGTCACTCAAGATGGTTTAAAACAAAAAACACATCAAACTTTTCAAGAATAAGCATTGTAAATACAACATTTAATGAAGTAACTCTTCAATTCTAGAACAATTAAGAAACCTTTGCAAACGATGAAAAAATGGATGAAATTTTTCCTTGCGAGAGAGGTCATTGGACCTTTTTAGATATCGATTTGTTCCTTGAGATAGTCTAGAGTAACAATCACTCAAAAAATTGGAAGCTGAATGATACATTTTTCTAGTTATGATTCATGCATTCCAATCATTTGAAGCACAAGTACTTAGGGCATCCAAAAAATTATCAAGTTTGATCCTCTTCAAGGATACCTCAATATGAAAGAGTTAGATCAAAATATGGACAATTAAACTATATACACACCCTATTGAATTCCAAAAATCCAAGATATTCAATGAAGTATGAGATAACATACACACAATATAAACATTAGATATATCATTGAAGCCTAAGATCAAGCAATCTAGACAAGGATGAATGGAAATATAAGCATTAGATTACAAACAAAAATAAAAAAAGAACAAGAAAGGAAATTTTGTTTTTTGTTTTTTTGGTGGTTGAATACAAGGATAGACCAATGCCCAGGGAGGGATATGGAGTCTCTACAAGTTCTAGGATATGGGGATCACACTTGGAGGATTGTGTCTCAAGTGTTGACTAGGGTTAGAAGTTTTTATTCAAGATTGGATGGGGGGATTGGCCCTTTAAGAATCCTCTCCAAGTACTAAAAATGTGATCTCAAATGTTGGTTAAGGAAAAAGGGAAGATCCCTAGGACATACTACCTTAATGCAATGGAACAATTATTCAATGGTAAAAAGGGGAAGGAAATAAGACTATACCTTGAGTTACACTTCCTGTTGGAATACTGAGGGGGGGGTGAATCAATATTACCCTTTTTCAACAATTAACAGTTAATTTTATATTTTGTTAATTACCACAATAGATCAACAATGCACTTGTTTGTAAACTCAATTATATACATATAATTAATAGGAATTACAAGGATTTTTATGAAGGATAACGAAAGACACCAATCCTTTTTAGAGCACCAACTCTAGGAGACACAAATCCCCTTCTTCAAGGCACCAACCCTAGGAAGCACCAACCCCAGGAAGCACCAACTCCCTTATTTCTTTAGGGCACCAACCCTAGGAAGCACCAACTCCCTTGAATTACACTGAAAGGATATGAATCCTTCCGTGCTCCTCCCTTCTACCCTCACTTCATAAGAATCACAGTTACTCTTCTTAGACTCTACTGCCGTTTTGATCTTTTGATCTAGACTACAAAGACACTTTCTTCTCACCATTCTTTCTCGTTTTTATACTCTTCCAATTGGTGTGAGCTATGAAGCATTGTGTCCCTTTATTTGGACCATCACACCTCTTCATTTTAAATTAACAATAATCTCTATTATTGTTCAAACATCATTGTGAAGGATGTTAATTCAGTTAAATTGGTTTTCATAAATCGATCATAGGTATGGATCGATTTCTTTTAATTCAATTCCACGTCTCTGCAAATGTTTGTAGAAATTGAATCCTGCAAAGGTGCTTCGTTCAAACCATTTACATGTGTCCAATAGCGCAAAACCACATACTTACTAATTAAGCAATGTACCCAGCACCTCATGGATTATGTGTTCATAACCAATGACCGGGGGCTAGAACCTAGTCCTTCGGTACTTTAGCCTTCAGACTATTTCTTTCTCATCCAATCTTCTGGAGTTTCAACTCTCTGAAGTGGTTACCTCTCACAAGGGTTGATCCGATGGTTGGTGTGATTCCTGGAACTAAATCAATGATCTATCTTTGATCCTTACTTATACTTCCAACGCTTAATCCAACGACTATGACTTAATCAAAGATTGAGATGGATGACCATTATTTACTACGGGACTTCGAGACTTACAACCTCTGCAATATTTCAACCTTCTGGAGTACATTTAGTCGAAGTAGATCGGACGATCTATATATGTTTTTCCGTAGATAGATGATCCTAGCTTGTCCATAGGTTTCTAATAGATTGACGACCATGACTTGATCTGCAGTTGTGTGGATGGTTCTCGTTCACTTCTCACAAGGATTGATCCAATGGTTAGCATGAATCTCGAAACCAAATCAACGGTCTAGCTTCAATCCTTACTTATCCTTACATTGCTTAATATGATGGTTGTGACTTAACAAAGGTTGATATGGATGACCACTATTTACTTCAGGACTTCATAGGTTCAGAGGTCCGGGTAATTGTTGTTCCAATTTCCACCGGATTTAGTCAGTGCCAAAGTGGTCAACATGGGAGAGATTATGTCATGTTTTGATCTAACAGTCATGATTCATCCTGGAGGATCTTAGATCAACGATTTTCATTGACTTTGGCCTTTGACGCTTTGAGTATTTGTTGGTTTCCCCCGAAGGACAAACTTCTGGAGTGACGTAACTTGCTCATGTCACTGCTGACTTGGCATTGGCGAGGTGGCTTCCACGTGTCACTTACATTCGTGACTTACGTAACCTTAAAGTGCCAACTGGACCTAGACACTTATAACCATATGATTTCACCACGTGTCCTTGATGACATGGTCTGTTGATGTGGATCTCCTGTCGCGACACATGTCCTCCTCCTGGATATAACGATTGTGATCAGTTCTAGATCAAGTGTCTAGATTCATTTCGGCCTTCGAGACTTTGGGTTATCCATTCCCAATTCTCAATTCTCTCGAAGTGAGATTCCCCGAATAAAACTCAAGAAACTTGAATTCATCTAATGGTCTATCTTTGAAGCAAAAATCCTAACATGATCCAACAGTTTTCGGGATTTTGACTATTTCAGGATCTCGTGAATCCTTGATACAACGACTGTGATTAGTTCTAGACCAATGGTATAGAGTCATTTCAACCTTCAAGGCTTTGGGTTATTCGTTCCCAATTATCAATTATCCTAAAGTGAGATTCCCCGAATAAAAATTGAGCAACTTGACTTCATCTAACGGTCCATCTTTGACGCGAAAAGCCTAACACGATCCAACGATTGTCGAGATTCCGGCTATTTTGGGTTCTCGTGAATACTTGATCCAATGACTGTGATAAGCTCTTAGATCAATGGTCTAGATTTATTTCGGCCTTCAGGACTTTGGGTTATTTGTTCCCAATTCTCAATTTTCTTGAAGTGAGATTCCCCGATTAAACCTTGACTTCATCTAATAGTTGAGAATGCTCTTGTAGTCGATCAACAATCAGGGATGATTTCAGAACCGAAACTTGCGCAATCATTTAACTCAACCCTTGCATCCTGTAATGGTTCTATGCCATTGATCTGCCCTTATTGAGATCCGATGGTCAGGAATTAGTCGGATGTTTGATCCGAAGGTCCTCCTCTGTAACTTCCAGATCTGACGGTCTTGGTTTGTCCTAAAATCTACATCAGTGGATAGGATTATCCCTTGATTATTTTTGTAGTTTTACTATGGGGATTTCAATCTTGATCGCGTTTCTGCAATGCACTTTCCCTTCTGAGATTTTTGGTAGATTCCTCTATATGTTGTTTATAACAACTCATCATCATTGCAATGCACTTTCCCTTTTGACATTTTTGTTTTTGTACTTGGATTCTAACTAATCGATATCATTGATCTGTTGGGAATTTGATCCCGATGGTGTTTCTGCATTGCACTGCTCTTGTGAAATATGATACACTACCTCTACTGAGATTTAGGTAGTTTCCTCTGCATGTTGTTCATAAAAACTCATAATCATATCATAATGACATTGGCTGTTGACATCAATGACAACACATCATTGACAATATGTCCAATAATCTTCCCCTTTTTCATTGAGGGAAACACACTAACTTCATACACAAAATCCCCCTGTGATGATGCTTCTCTCCTCTAAAGTTACTCTCCCCCTTTGAAATCAATGGAAAAGGGTTTCTCTCCCTATGATTAATCTTTGTCTGTCTGTATGCTGCTGACCAAAATCTGAACTCAGGTAACTCCCCCTGCAATCATGCTCTGCCTGCCATAACTGAATGAATCCCCCTGTCAATATGCTCTCTCTGTCTTTGACTGTTCTCCCCCTTTGTTTCTAAAGGGGTGGTTCTTCCTGACAAAGTCTCTCCCCCTGTCATCTCTACAAGATGCCATGCATACCACTATATAAAACATACTAACGTCCATTTAGGGTTTGTCCACTTATAACCATTTTGGGACCAATGCATGATCATATCACATGACTTTATTGAGAGAATACATAACCTGCATTGTTCCTGGGTAGATGAAGACCTGCAAAAAACTATGTCAGAACCTGCATAGAGTTATATCATCAAACCATGGTGCTTTTGATGATCCTAGTTATCTATTTTGCTGTGCTTCAATACTCATTGGAGTATCAACAAGAACAATTTTTAAGTCTTCCCTAATTTCTCCTTCCTTTCTTTGTTTCTAATTTTTTTCTTTGAGAAGGAGTTTCAGTGGATCATTAAAATAACATTGTAAAACTTATTGAATCATAATTACTCAATTATTCTAGTTGTTCTACTATTGAAGATTCATCATCATCATTGTCACTATTTCGTGCACCAGAAGCTTCTTTATCCTTGTTTTGAGAATTTTCACTTTTTATTTTCCATTTGTTGGGTAATGGATAATCTACTTGTATGACATTATCAAGTTCTGGAATTGTGTCAGATTTTTCTTTAGGAGTTTTCTTGTCTAGAGCTTGATTTACTTTATATGCATAGCTTTGATTAATATATTCCTTATTAGAAGTTTTACCCACCAATATCCTATTATTAACTTCATCAATCTCAGGAGCAATATATTCATTATCTTTCTTGCTTAGTACTTTAGATTTTATTTTCCATATCTTCTTATTTTGTTTGTTAGGGTTTCCTATCTTTAAGGATTGCATTGGTAATCTACACTCTCTGGTTTTATGACCATATTTGTTGCATTTTTGACATTCAATATTGAAGTTTTGCAAAGGAGAAAATGAGTTGTAGTTTCTTCTCTCTGTATTGTACCTATTGTTCTTATATCTTTGGAAATTTMTATTATTGTTTTGTCCATAAKCTTTGCAGTGTACTGCCTTATGACCAAAATTATTACAAAAGTAACATGATCCAATAAATATATATTTATTAGGGGGATTCCTTCTGGTGATTGTATTCTTCCTGTCATTTTTTACTTTAGTAGGGAATGWTTATTTCTGTTTGTGTGGAACAGTTTTCAATGGTATCATCTTTGCTTTATTATATTCTCTTCTTAAGGAYCCCTTTAGAGMATTTGCGTAACTGATTGGTCTTTTGACAGGTCCTTGTGATGTAGAAGTTGAGTCTTGGATGTATCCCAAACCAGTCTTGTTGTTTGGTGACCTCTGGCTACTGAGAATTTCATCCAAGATCTTTGAACTATTTCCAAATTTTGATCCCTTCTTTTCTTTCTCAAGTTCACTTTTTAGCAGCTTAATCTCAGCTTCTAGTTTCTCAATTTTTTTTTTTTTTATCACTAAGTTGTTTTAAAATGACTTCTTCAATTTTATTATCTTCTAGGAGTTGGGATTTTAAATCATTGATGATCTGCTCTGATTCTTTGATAGTTCTTAGTGCATCTATTTCTTTTGATTGATGTGATTATTCAAATTCTTGAAGTTGTGCCCTAAGTAGCTTGTTCTTCTTTATATACTTTCATAGTTCCACCAAAGCACTAATCAATTATGATTCTAGGTTCACTTCTCCTTCAAATTCATAATTTTCTTCATCATCTACTTCATAGGTTCACTTTCTTGATCAATTATGCTTTTAGGTTCACTTCTCATTCTTAATTCTCAATTCTCCCGAAGTGAGATTCCCCGAATAAAACTTGAGCAACTTGACTTCATATAATGATCCATATTTGACGTGAAAAGCCTAACACGATCCAATGGTTGTCGAGATTTCAACTATTTCGGGATCTCTTGAATCCTTGATCCAATGACTGTGATCAACTCTTAGATCAATGGTCCATATTTATTTCGACCTTCGGGACTTTGGGTTATTCATTCCAAATTCTCAATTTCCTCGAAGTGAGATTCCTCTATATGTTGTTTATAAAAACTCATCATCATTGCAATGCGCTTTCCCTTTTGAGATTTTTGGTTTTGTACTTGGATTCTAATTGATTGAGATCATTGCTCTGTTGGGAATTCGATCCCGATGGTTTTCGTACATTGTGCTGATCTTGTGAAATCTGATACACTACCTCTCCCAAGCTTTAGGTAGATTCCTCTGCATGTTGTTCATAACAAATCATCATCACATCATAATGACATCAAATTTTGACATCACTGACAACACATCACTGACAACACATCAATGAAAATATGTCCAACACTTCCAACTGGAGCATGACACCCTTATTTGGCCTTGTAGTAGCTTTATCCTCTAGCAAACCTGATTTTTTTTTGTTTAAACCCTTGAAAAATAGCTAAACATTCAATTAGAAGAAACATAGATGCACAATAAATATTTAATCTAGTTTTTGCATTAATCTCCATCAAAGAAAATGAGAGAGGGCTCCTCCTTTTATAGCTAAGGATCCTCCTCAATACAATGAACAATACCAGGTCCTAGCTCAAAACCATGAGCTCAAAACCATTGGCCCAGTTAAAACCATGTGAAAAACATAATGAATGAGATAAAATATCCCTCAAATACCTCCAATACAAAATTTCCCCTCTCAAATGGTTAAAATACAACATAAAAGGCCACACATGTGGACTAGAGAGAGCTAGGAGAGATGCTCTGCCTCAAAATATGTGCCAATGTCCCCTCAAAATGTGAAGAATGAGTAAAACAACATCCATGGGATCTAACATCCCTCTAAACATCTCGCAAAGTTGGGGAATGGTCCAAATAAGTGATACCCACCTCCAAAAGCATGGCATCACTCCCACATGTGTGGGCCAGCCCAAAGAGAATCTAATGGTAAGTGGCACATGTGACATCCTCAAGGTGGGCGCTCCTCAAAAAAATAATGGCGATCAATGCACATCATCTAGTGGTCAATATAACCACCTGTAACCACTCCAACAACTTGTAACCGCCTCCTCAAATGCATCAATGGATCCCACACGTGGTTCAAGAAGAGAGTAATAATTCAAGAGTGTGAATATAATTTCCAAGTGAGTTAGGAGAGAAAATCCGAGTGCTCCATGTGGAAAGTGTGATGACATGGCATCCCTGACATGGCCTAATGCACTATCACAGATCCCAATGTGGTGTCACGTATCCCAATGTAGTACATATATCCCAAGGCAAATGACATGGATCTCAATGTCTATAGATATGATAAAATATGAGTACACAGATCCCAATGCGACATCATAGATCCCAATGTGGTGTCACAGATCTTGAGGCATGGTACACATATCCCAATGCAAGGTACCCACTTGAAGTGATGAGTCTAGCTTCTTAGCAAGCCATTAGATGATAACATTTGGTGATATCTCTTAACACAACATAAAATTAAGGGTTAGTTTTAATATTTGCATAAGTTTTACCAAGGGGGAACAACATTAACCCTTATACATGTGACAAGTCCTAGGACAAATAGTATTTCCCAAGTACCTAGGTGAAATATTGGTAATGTGATGAATAATGATGGAAAAGGAAAGATAAATAATTCATGTGATGACCCTCAAAGTCATTTATATGCACCGATATTTTTATTGGTTCATGTAGCTTTGATGAGCTAGGATTTTTATAGAATAGCCTTCAAGAGGGATCTTAGCATTGTGTTACCTATCCTCGACACTGTTTCTTACTACCCCTTTATGCTTTTTTCTTTATGTGTTCATTTTATCGAACAAGTCCCTTTTTCTTTAGATATTCATAGACAAGCTAGGGACTAGGGCCATTGTCCTCATAGCGAGGTGGCATTGCTCAAACTTTACATTTTTGGCTTTTAACTTTATCGCTCTTCACCTCTATCATTTTTTGGCTTTATTAATGAAGGATTTCATCATTAGACCTTTCTTTTAACCTTTAATAAGTCATACATGATCATGATAACATTTTAATGGAAAATAATGAAATGAAATAATGAAAGTGAAAAGTGTTCAGCATGGTTAGGATGCAGAAAATGCTATCTTGGCTAGTTACCCAGTAGTACAAACTAACCGAGAAATGACAACACTTCCAAGGGAAAAATATGGTGTCCCAAGGTACAATGAGGAAATTAATAAAAATATGCATGTCATGAAGTGCTATTTGATTTCATTTAGCATTTTCCGCTTTCATGACTAACTAGGAAGTTGTAGTAACACATCCAAATGAACATCAATACATGGAATACGAAGATAAAGCATGCCAAAACCATACTGTACCATCTATAGTGCATCTGTCATCTGAGGAGTGAGGGAGGAGGATGAGCTATACCATATCTAATCTAACTTGATCATACATATTATGGAGATAATGAGAAGATCTGTCTGAGTCTGGAGAAGATGAGAAAGATATCCCATGCAAAATAACGACATGACACCCTATGAGGGTATATATCAAC
>ML776901.1:157928-189042 GCA_009831015.1 Picea engelmannii | reverse complement strand
GGACATGCACTCTAATTCTAGAGTGTATGGGAACATTATAATCTCTTGCATACCTGTGACCTATGCACCATCTAACTTTGCAAAGACACGAGAAGGGGAAAATCTACCATCCCAATGAGATAAAAAAAACTATTTTTCATAAATAATTTTTTTCACTAAGTCTAAGCATGAAAAAATATACAATATTTTTTTCTAAGGAAAATCAAATGCATCAATCAAATCAATCAAGAAATACATGAAAAATAAACACACAAATGAAGGAAAACATGCATGGAAAGCAAACATGCACTCTAAACTACTACTCAAAGAGCTTATTCATGATGGATTATGCAAGAGTGACTAGTACACAATGCATTTAGGTTGTTTCATGTAGATTTACTCTTATAGGTCCTTGATCCAGATTTAGGAGTAGAATGGACTGATTAACATACTAAATACAATAAACACAAAGATAGGAAGAATAACACAAATATCCAATGAACAATATCTTCTATTAAATAATGAAATAGGCTGAAACTATAAAACTGTAGAACAAAAAATTGCTCGAATGGTAGTATCTATCTCTGAGAAGAGATGTGGCTGCTACACACATTCGTCTAAGAAGAATGTATTAAAATGAGGCTCCAGAGGCCCTTTTCATATTACTCATGAATGCCAAAACTCTAGACATCCAAAAACTTAACCCTAGAAGGTGAAACGCCAAAAGTCATGTGGGCCCTATGGGTAAGTTGGTGTAATTTGCTACCTCAACTTCCTAGGGTCATACATTTTGCATACGACCTCCGTTTTAGGTGCGTGATATACCATTGGAAATTTATTTAAGAGAACTACACATTTCCCCATCAGACTCTAACGCCATCTACAGTCTGATTGTGGGGATCCAAAAAAACAATGTTTAGGGCCCCAAAACAACCCTGGAAGTACAACAAGATGTGCTGACATGAAAACATACAAAATAAGCTAGTTGGATTAGGTGAGAGGCCACCTGTATCCACCTAAAGAATGTGTGGGTATTCAGACAACCCCAAAAGTGTATAACTCACAATTATAAAGCAGTACAAAAGAAAGCGCTAAAAACAAACGGACACGAGGAGCCAGTTGGAATAGGTGGGTGGCCACCAATATCCACCTGGATCAATACTCCCCCCTTAGGAAGAAATGGTCTATTTTGCATTGATTTCCCCCATCAGGTGAGGAAACTTCTGCCGGATTTGGCCTTGGGTGAGCCACTTGCCTTGGTGTAGGAGTTTCCCTGCCTTGACAACTCGATAAAGATGGATCCACTGCTGGCGAGTGCTTGTTCAGTCGATGCTTGTTCCATGCAGTTAGGGTTGAGCTCTGTTGGTGTTAGTTGTTCTGCAATCTCAAAGGTGTTCAATAATGGTGGAAAATATGGTCAAAGGAGGTCCACATTGAATAATGGATGTAGACCAAGGAAGGGTGGAGTGATGATCTCAAAAGAATTGCTACCCACAACCTTGGTGATAGTGTAAGGACCATAACGAAGTGGGCAAAGCTTATGATGGGGCACAGTGAGATGCTCCTTCTAAAAATGTAACCAGACTTTGTCACCAACCTGAAACTGGTGTGGTGCCCTGTGTTGATCATGTCACTGCTTGTACTTAGCATTGGAATTCTGAAAAATCTCTTGGACCTGTTGGCGGATGTGCTGAATCCGCTCAATAAATTTGGTGGCTTTGTCGATCGCAGAATGATAAGGGGAAGAGTCTATCTGTGTGGTGGCAAGAGGAAGTGCAACATGAATGGGTCCCAAGGGTTGGAATCCTACACCCACCTGAAATAGGCTATGGCCAGTGGAAATATGGAGAGCCCAGTTGTAACTATGTTGGGCATATGGGAGACTCTCGTCCCATGTACGCGGATGCTTATAATTGTACATGTGCAATATGTGCACAATCATCCGATTGACTAACTTTGTTTGGCCATCGGTTTGGGGTTGGAAATAAGTGGATTTTGTGAGCTTGGTGTCCAACATAGACCAGATACTCGACCAAAAGGTGTTGAGGAACCTTTTGTCTCGGTCAAAAATGATGGTCTTTGGTATCCCAAAGTGGAACCACACTCGTTCAAAGAAGAGCTTAGCAATATCTGTCGCTGTGACATTCTTATTACAGGTGGCTAGGATGGCCATCTTTGAAAACTGATCAATGAACATGAACACAAAGTCATTTCCTTGCTTGGTGGATGACAAGCCAGACATGTAATCCATTGAGATGGATTCCCAAGGCTTCTCAGGAATATGAAGAGGGGTGTATAAGCCTTGATTCTTGATGGTGGGATTGACAATGGCACAAGAAGTGAAAGATCTGATTTACTTGCTGACGTCCTGTCAAAGTTTTGGCCAATAAAAATGTTTCTGAAGAATGACCACAATTTTCTCCATGCCAAAATGTCCTGCCACCCAACTGTAGTGGGCTTCCCAAATCAGCTTTGCACGCTCACTTGTAGGAACACAAAGATGGCCCAGGTGGCATAAGAGTTTGTCCTGAATGTGAAAATCAGTGACAGGTGCGCCTGTACCCAAGAGCTGATAGGTGTTGGCAAAGTCCAGATCTTGCTGATAAAGTTGGGGCTACTCATATGCTTCATGTCCATAGGAATGGAGCACAGTGGTGAGTGCAACCACATGAGGTTGACTGAGGCAGTCGACGACACTTGATGTTGATATGGAACTGCTGTAGGTAGGTGGACCAATTCTGATGGTGGTTGTTCTACAATTTCCCTTGGGCATATATGAACTAAAAAGGCTTGTGATCGGTGTGTATGATCGTCTCTTTCCCCAGGATGTAATGTTTCCATTGACGGTAGGCTTGTACAATGGAATAAGTTTCCTTGTCATAGGTGGGGAATTTTTGGATAGTATCGAAGAGTTTCTCACTATGGTATGCCACAGGATTCCCATGCTGAGTGAGAACTACGCCCACAACATAGTCAGATGCATCAATCTCAATCTTGAATGGTTGTTGTAGATCAGGAAAGGAGAGTATAGGAGCTGAGCACAAGTGATGTTTTAGATCATCGAATTTTTGTTGCTGCTTCTTCCCCCACATGAACTTGTCTCTACCACTGCCCTTGGTCACTTGGATGAGGGCCCATGTAATATGGGAGAACCCCAACATGAACCGTCGGTAGAAATTGGCTAGTCCCAAGAAGCTCTGAAGCTTGGTCAGTGTGGTCGGGGCTGGCCAGTCACGGATGACTACGATATTAGTTGGGTCAACATGTACCCCATGCTTATCAACAATGTAGCCCAGGTATTGGAACCTGTTCATTCCAAAAGAGCATTTTTCCAAGTTGGCATAAATCTTGTGCTGCCGTAGAGTGCTCAAAACTTGCTGAATATGTCGCATGTGCTCCTCCCACATTCTGCTGAAGATGATGATGTCATCCAAATATACTACCACAAAAGAGTTGGTGAAGGGTCTCAATACATCATCCATCAACCTCATGAAATTGGCTGGTGCATTTGTTAAGCCAAAGGGCATGACTAGCCATTCGTAGAGACCTTCTTTAGACTTGAAGGCTCTCTTCTAGACATCAGTTGGTTTGATGGGAACCTGGTGGTAGCCAGAATTCAGGTCAATATTGCTGAAGAAATTTTCTCGCTTGATTTGGTCAAGAAGGTCATCAATCTTGGGAATGGGGTAATGGTTCCTGAATATGATTTTGTTTAAGGCTCTATAATCAATGGAGAGTCTCCAAGTCCCATCCTTCTTCTGCACCAGTAAAATCAGGCTTCCACAAGGGGAGGAGTTGGGTTTGATGTGCCCCATTTGAAGAAGCTCTTGGATATGATGCCTCATTTCCTCATTCTCCATCAACACGCATCGATAGACTGGTCCATTAGGTAGAGGTGCGCCGGGGGTTAGATAAATTGGATGCTTGACTTGGAAGTGTTTTGGCACCCCTGTAGGTGAGGTGAAGATGTCTCTATATTATTACACGATCCATTCCACTTGATTCTACTGCAAAGAGAGGCATTGTGTAGAGGCCACGGATGTGGCAGTGACCTTCTGCTTACTATGAACACATATCACAAAGAAGACAAAATTCCCGGTCTGTGAAATGACCTTACTGCATTACTTAGCAGAGATTAAATAAATAACAGTAGGCGATGCCTGCTAGAATATGATCAATTGTGCTCATTTTTCCATAGAAAATATCACTATTTTCACCCAACCATAGGCCGAAGCCACCCTCCGAGCACCTTAACCTTGACAGAGAATCATTTTAGAAACAAACCCTAGGCTAGATAGCCAAACAAAGGGTGGCACACCTTTCTCCAAGGATAACGCACCAAGAAAGAGCTGATCAGAGAGTCCAAACCATAACCAAGAGATAGTCCAAGCCAAAACCAAAATATGCTAGTTGCAGCAGCTGCAATGACAACTCTCCTCCAAACTTGCGCACAAACTGGCCAACTGTGGTGCACATAAGTGTTGCTTCTGCAGTTCTTAGAGTGTTTTCTAGAATGAATACTGGTCTCATGTATTTATACTAAATCTGGCAAACTGCCTAGGACAAATTCTCATTCTGGGTACTAATTATTTAGTATATATTATTTCCTTTAGCCGACTTCTTCTCTTGGAGGCTAATAACCTAATACAAGTCATTCCTTTGAGCCGACTTGTCTTCTAGGGTTATTAACCAATCACTTCGGGTTTCTTCTTGCTTCCCATAATATTCTATTCTTGTTAGGTTTACATGTGGAGGTAAATACCTCCCATAGATACCATAATATCAACACTCCCTCCTAGCTAGGGAGGTATTGAAGGTAATGGTCTTGAGCACAAACATACCATTCATCTGGTAATGTCAACATAGTCGTATAGACTATCTCATGATTCGATCATGAGTACCATTATCACTATCAATGTCATCAACTGCATCATCTCCCGAAACCATACTCCATCTGAGTAATCAAACAAGATGATGGATAAGTCACTAACTCCATAGAGTGACACAAGAACCATTCTTCTAATCCATACATATGTCCTAGAAGAATAAATGTCTTGGAACATTTTCCGTCAGGGAAATCTCTGTCCATTGATCATCCATCTAGCTGATAATCATTTCCAACACTGCTGATAGTCTCCAAGGCAATCAGAACAATATCATTTAATAGAGCACAACTGTGTCTATTCATAGTAGTACACAACTATAATCCAGTGGTACACTACCACACCAAGTAGCACACATATACTTGATCAATGACGTATAGTCACAATCAGTGGAACACATCCACCACAGTAGCATACATCTATTGTCTAGAGACATACAGTCTCCATAACAATCATCTAATATCAACCTGCACAAAAAACATTGTTATGATATAAACTGAATCATCTGGGCCATTCTTCCACTCACATATGTGAGATCTGGAAGAGCATCTACCCTCAGAAGGTAAAACATCAATAATGATCTATCTGGAATATTCTTCTCAAGCAAGGAAGAATAACTGTCCTGATTTCTGAGCCTGGACCATTCCCTATCCTGGGCCATTCCTTTGGCACTAAACAAAGTGCAACCTGGAGAGAATGAGTCTGCCCTAGGGAAAGCCTGCCCTTGATTGCTGAACCTGGACCATTAACCTATATGGGCCATTCCTTCGGCACTAAACAAAGTGAAACCTCAAGAGAATGAATCTGCCCTAGGGAATGACTGTCCGGACCATTTCCTAAGGAAATGATTGTCCTGCACCAACCTCCAAAATGAACCATTCTTCGAAACTGCTCACAATTGTGAGCTTCAAAAGAATGACTGTCCAGCGAGGAAGACCAGTCTTCTTGACCACTACTAAGAGTGAACATCAAGAAGAGAGACTGTCCTAGACCATTCCCCATGTTAACCACAATGGGAAATCGTTGTCTATGGTACATGAACAATCCATCGAACCATTTCCATTATGAAAATGACCGTTTGATCTGGACCATTTTTCGAGCTGGAAAATGCATGTCTATCAGAAATCTCAAACCACTTTCCGAACTGGAAAGGAACTGCTCATTCTGGACCATTTTTTGAACTGAAAAATGATTTTCCACAAATCAATAACACATCAGTGCTCCCTCCCAACCTGGGAGTCATCTCTTCCTTTTTCAATAAGGAAGTCATTTCCACGAGCTCTAGCTTGAGTACGCAAACTCTTTCATCTTGGCCAGAGGATTTACCAAAATGTCTGCTTATCTGCTCATCTGTGGAGATATATATTGGAGAAACACTTTCTCCTTTCTGGGCTTCATCATGGAGAATGTAATGTTTGATCTCAAATGTACTTTGATCTTTCTGGAACACTGGTTTTCTCTGAAGGCTTCATATAGCTATGTTCAATAAAGTATATCATTGTTGGATTCTTCTTTGTTTCCTACTAGCTCATAACATCGTGGCAAGGGTCAAACTAGAACATATCCAAGTGGTACTTCTTCTGCCATCAAGAGATTTTGTTATGGATTAGCAATCCATCATCCTGAGCGTCTGAGTAACCATTCTGATACACTATCTCTGTTATAGAAAGTCTTCACCATGCTTCTGCTGTGCATTGGAGGTTCTAAACCAAGTTGTCTTCTTCCATCTGCATACAAGGGTCTCTTTCTATTATACCTCAAAGCCTTGAGGTTTCTCTTCATATGCTCTTTGTTCAATTTCTCTAGAGAATAGTCTTTGCATTCATCTGATGTAAACTCCAACCCATGGATATTGCAGACAATATAATGGCTCATGTAGAGGTATGTCTGGTTTACTGGAACAAGAAATCATCATAGTCTTCTCCCTCCATCTGGGAGAACCTTTAGTTCTGGATCTCACAATGCTTACATTCATAAGTATTTCATACACTGTTCTTCAAAACAACTTTTAGTTCCTCTGCTTGATTGCTTTTAGTGAGTTCATATCAGGTTGGTGATCTTGTGATTATCGATACAATGACTAGTTGTTATGGATCTTCTTTATTTCTTGGAATCTTCATGTTCTTCCTTATGTTTCTCTTTAGCTCTAGGGTCCATGGAGTTTTCTATAGATTCCATGCCCTGAAGATTCCAACTTCTTCCTTTCATCATAGGATCATGGATGTGAATGGACAACCATGGATACTTTAAGGCTTCTTTTCGAAGGAGGCTTCTTCTAGAGTCAAACTGAACACGTACTGTTTTTCATGGCTGCTACCATGGATATATACTTCATCATCTTCAATGGATCATAGGATTAGCTCCCTCCTAATCCTTTTTTTGATGTATGAGTGCATGTTTTTATTTTGGAAGTATATAATCGGCTCCCACCATCTAACATAATCCACTCTTCCATTTGCATCCTTATTGCCTTCTGCAAGGTGTCATAAGTCTTTTTCCAGTTTCCTCTTGATTGCTGACTTCTTTCTGTCTTTACTTATTCTGGGTTTCTTCAAGATTGATTCTGAATTCGGCTTATCTTTCAACGTTACTTATGTAATAACTTCCACATGAATTGCTTTATGTACTTCATCCTTTCATGTGTATTGTATGAATTATAGTCATAATGATTGCAATCCTTATCTTGTTGTTTCTTCCATAGGTATAGTTTCTCTTTGAACATATTATCTTCTAAGAAATAGACATGCAAGATATGTACAGAAAGCATGGTATGTTCAAGAAATATGAAGAGTATTGTTACCTTGTCTTAGAAGAAGAAGTCCGTTTTATCCTACTTGGTCTTCTTTGTAGGTTCCTTTTCTTCAACAACTGATGCTTCGTGTGTCTCCTTACTTTTCTTTAGCTCAGGACACTGATTCTTGTAGTGACCATACTTTCGACAGTTGAAGCATTATATTTTTGACATGTCTTTCTCTTGATTTGGCTTCTTCTTTGAACCAAACTTCCTTTTGTTCCTGAAATTCTTGAATCTTGCTATGAAGGCTTGATCATCGTACTTATTTTGGGGTTTCTCTTTTGCACTGATCCTTGATTCTTCTTGAGCACAACGAGCACAACAAGTCCAAAGTTCTTCAAATGTAGGATACTCCTTCCTTGTGTTCATTCTTGCGGAAAATGCATCCCATGTCTTTGGAAGAACATTGAGTACTATGTTTACCAATTCTGTCTCCGAAATGATCTCTCCAATAGCTTGTAGTTGATATTCTCACAAAGTATGATGTTATGCTGTCATCATCATTCATATTAATGTCATGGAGCTCATTCTTCAGACTCATTACTTGTCTAATGTTTCTAACTGAGAAGAGGTTTGTTAGGGCATTGTACATCTTATTCGATGAGTCAACATGGGAGATGTAGGGTATCAAGTGGTCTTTTATAGAGTACACTATGATACTCATGGAATTGATGTCACCATATTTGAACTTCTCCATAACTGCAACGTTGTGCAGTTCCTTCTCTTTTCCTTCTTCAAACTCTGGTTCCACGATATTTCCTTTCACGATATCCAACACTTTATTCTTGGCAAATATGAGGTCAATCCTTGTATTCCATGCTTTAAAGTTAGAATCTCCATCTAACTTGTTTTTTTTTTACTTCATAGAGTAAGTCATCGTTTCTTTGACTTGGTCAACCCTAGATTTGACCAAAAAATAAAACTTGACGTCTTGGCTTGCTGAGAGTACCAGGAGATGTGCTAGGCTAGGGAGCACTGGTATATCCTGAAATTAGGTCAATCCCTTCACATAAGGTGCCTCAACGAGAGGGTTAGGGTTTCTGCAACTACACCTGTTAGTAACCCTAGTGACAATGATTTAGTAACTGCTCCTGCTAGAAACCCTAGTAGCAGTTCTTCAACGAGCTTAGTATTCTTATGGCTATGCTCCCTTCCAGTGGTTAGACTAAATGAAGGAGGTGTGGGCCCATCACCTGTTAGAATATGATGGTCTGTGCTCGTTTTACCATAGACAATATCACTATTGTCACCCAACCATAGGCTGAAGCCACCCTCTGAGCACCTTAACCTTAATAGAGAATCATTCTGAAAGAAAACCCTAGGCTAGATAGCCAAACAAAGGGTGGCACACCTTTCTCCAAGGATAGCGCACCAAGAAAGAGATGATCAGAGAGTCCAAACCATAACCAAGAGATAGTCCAAGCCAAAACCACAATATGCTAGCTACAACAGCTACAACGACAACTCTCCTCCAAACTTGTACACAAACTGGCCAACTGTAGTGTGCACAAGTGCTTCTTCTGCAGTTCTAAGAGTGTTTTCCAGAATGAAGATTGGCCTCCTATATTTATACTAATTCTAGCAAACTTCCTGGGCCGACTTCTCATTCTGGGTACTAATTCTTTAGTATATATTATTTCCTTTAGCCGACTTCTTCTCTTGGAGGCTAATAACCTAATACAAGTCATTCCTTTGAGCCAACTTGTCTTCTAGGGTTATTAAGCAATCAATTAGTGTTTCTTCTTGCTTCCCAAAATATTCTATTCTCGTTAGGTTTACATGTGGAGGTAAATACCTCTCGCAACTACCATAATATCAATAGTGCCACCTCTGGGATCCTATACAATTGTCTACCCAAAGTAATAATAACACTGCGGGGTCTAGACTCATACACAACATGACACTTCCACAAATATGGTTGTCCTAAAAGAACATCACAAACTTCCAGGGGGGAAATATCTCACAGTACCTCATCTTTGAAAGACTTGATGCCGTAGGGAAGACGACACTGTTGGCTGACACAAATATCTCTTCCTTGGCGAAGCCAACTGATGGTGTAGGGATGCAGGTGTGGTGTCATTGGTAGGTCTAGCTTCTTGACAACCTCTGCTAAAATCAATCTCTTTTGACTACCGCTGTCGACAATGAAATGAATCGAAGCCCCCTTGATCCACATATGTGAGTGAAAGAGGTGTTCCGCTTCCTCTGGTTCTTTTGGTTCGCTTGGCCGAACTTTGGTGGTAGCGACTGTGGCACTGGGTTTAGCATCAATAATCTACTTCCCTCTAGGATTTGACTCAGAATTATAATTGACCTCTGACTCAGAAGCCTTTAGCTCGACCAGTCGGTGTTGTGCCAAGGAATTTTATGGTACTCACACCATTTTCCCATCTTCTTCTTCATCTTCTCGTTGCCCTTCTTGTGTTGCAGCTTGGACGAATTGTCCTGAGGGCGGCCATCCCAAATTGGTCCCTTCTTGTGTGGGTTGGGGTTTCCTTTTCTCTGCTTCGGTTGTGAGGGGTTTGCAGATCCAAACTCTAGTTGTTTCAGCTTAAATTTCTGCTTGATCTTGATAGCGTATCTATAATCCGTGCCCAATGAGATGATGTACAAGAACTCCATTTATGTTTGAATGTTTCTATGCAAACAACCATGATATTTGAGCACTAGATGATGCTCAGAATATTTGATGCCTAATTTGGTGCGTAGGGTATGGAAAATATTGGTGAAGTATGGTACTATCTGGTCCCTTTCTTGACATAGGGTGGTCCATCTGGTGTACTGATCCTCGTAGGTTCCAAAAGGTTAGTACTTTTCTTTAATGGTGTCCCAGAAGGAATCCCATGTAGGGGCCACCACAAAAAAATTATATTCCTGCACGACCCTTTTCTCAGAGTAAGTATACCACCAGTCTTTAACATGGGGAATGACCTTGAGGAGTGAAAAAGTTATATTTTCCCTATTAGAAAAATTGTGGACCGAAAAATATCCTTCAAGCAGATTCAACCATTTACCTACAACATTCGCATCTATCAGTCCTTCAAATAATGGAATATCAAAGTTTACCTGTACCTTGAAGGGGGTTGCATGGACGCTTGATGAAGATGCTTCTCCTGTGAGCAACCGTCGAAGTATTTGCATGAAGTTATCCATCATTTCATTCCTTTGTCACACGAGGTCTTCCTCGAGCAACACTTTAATAGGATATCCTACTCCATCATATTTATTTTTGTCTCCCATGGGTTGTTTTCAGGCTTAGCACGTCCGATATGATAATGGTTCAATTGGTTAGAGTCCCAACTTTTTGTACCTAGACCTTGTCGGGGACATGCACGAAGAAAAATAAATGAAGAGCAGACTGCTCTGATACCACTGATCCAGATTTAGGAGAAGGAAGAACTAATTAACAGACTGAATACAATAAACTCATATATAGGAATAATAACACAAATATCCAGTGAACAATATCTTCTATTAAATAATGAAATAGGCTGAAACTGTAAAACTGCAGAATTGAAACTTTCTCAAATGGTGGTAGCTATATATGAGAAGAGATGTGGCTACTACACACATCTGCTTGAGAAAAATGGATTGTAATGAGGCTCCAAAGACTCTTTTCATATTAATCATGAATGCCAAAACCCTAGATATCCAAAAACCTAACCCTAGAAGGTGAAACGCCAAAATTCATGTGGGCCCTATGGGTAAGTTGGTGTAATTTGGTACCTCAACTTCCTAGGGTCATAACTTTTGTATATGACCTCCAGTTTAGGTGCGTGATAGCCCATTGGAAAGATATTTCATAGAACTACACATTCTGCCATCGAAATCTGACTCCGTCTAAAGTATGACTATGGTGAGCCAAAAAAAACAATGTTTAGGGCCCCAAAACAACCCTGGAAGTAAAACAAGATGTGCTGTCATTAAAACATACAAAATAATCTAGTTGGATTAGGCGAGAGGCCACCTGTATCCATCTGGAGAGTGTGTGGGGCTTCAGAAAACACCAGAATATTAGAACTCACAATTATAAAGCAGTACAAAAGAATGTGCTGAACAAAAATGAACACGAGGCGCCAGTTGGAATAGGTGGGTGGCCACCAATATCCACCTGGATCAGTCCCCATGTAGAATGCCATATTTACATCTATTTTTCTATTTCATGATCAAATGCAATAGCAAGAGACAATAGAAATCTAATGGAAATCAATTTTGTAACATGAGAGAAAATCTCACCAAAATCAATTCCCTTCACCAAAGAATATCCTTTTGGTTCAAGGTGAATATTATAATTCTCCACTCTACCTTTTGCATTGAATCTATTCTTCAATACCCATCTTCCACGAATAGGTTTTCTTCCATCGGGTAACCTGACCAAGTTCCATGCGTCTTTTTTGTCCAGGGCTTCGTTTCTTCAACCATTGTCTTCTTCAAAGTATACAACCTTCCTTGACATCAAATACCTCTATAATAGTTATATGATCATCATCAACAAAATATAAAATAAATAAAGAATGAAAATTAGGTGGACTATTCCTTTTTGTTTGCCTTCTTACTTGAAAAAATTCCTCAAGACTGTGGTATGTAGCTCTTCCTTTACATTTAATTCATCTAACTCTTCTTCATACATTGAGTCATATACTCCACTCTCTAGCTCAAACTGTATTTTATTTGGTTCTCTGTCTATTGGTTTATCTTCATGTTTGACAATATTTTTATCCTCTCTAAATATCACATCACAGCTATAAATAGTCTTCCTTGTTACTAGATTCCAATGTTTGTAGCCTTAATTTAATCCATCCTTATAACAAACAAAGATAAAATTAAAAAGAAAATAGTAAATAAACAAATAAAAAAAAATTCTAATTTATTATCAAGCTTGCTCCTTTTCTCCTTGGGAACATGCACTTAAGCATCACAACCAAAAACTATGAGATGTTTAAGAGAGGTATTCTTACTATTCCATGCCTCATGAGGAGTATTATCAACCAATGTTGATGTAGGTGATCAATTGATCAGATAACATGCAGTACTTACTGCCTCTGCCCATAATTTTTATTCTATGCCTGCACCACTGAGAATATTTCTATCCTTTTCCATCAACGTCTCATTCATCCTTTCTGCAAGTCCTTTTTTGAGGCGTGTATGGATTTGCATTTTGTTTTGTTATTCCACACTATTTTCTATGGGGAAAATCCCCCCTAAACTAGGTCTAAGGAATAGGAAGAGAAATAACCCCCTAAAAGACTGACTTGTCTCTAATCTACCCAAAAACAATCTATACTAAGTGATAATAGAGAGGGAAGAGAAGGTTAAGAAGAGAACCTTGAATACTTTTGGTTGATGTAGACCTATTCCAATTGTTGTTTCCTCTTAGATCACAGATCTCCTCCCAAAGATGACCTGCAACAGACCAAGAACAAAACACAACAACATATACAATATTTATTAATCACTTGAAATCCTAAATATAAATGTAAATGATCAAATAGAAATAAAATGTACACACAAATTTTTGGGACAAAGATAATCTCTTTTATTCATAAACAAGATGAAAGGTTACAACCTTTGCTTATTGACATCGCTCCACGAACCAAGTCCGGGTTCCTCTGTCGTGACTCTAAGTGCACCAATCCCACAGAATTATCACAACCAACATGCCAACACAAGACGAAGGAAGGGTTGCATAGGGAGAATGGATGGAAGGGAAAGATGAGGATAAAACTCAGAGTAAGATGCAAAACTTGGGTAGTGAGAGGGAAAGGATTTTGGTAGAGTTTTCTTGTCTCCTTGTTCATATGTTCAAATGATCCCCTTAGACCCCTTCTTATATGAGAAAAAAATGATTATTTAGTTTGGGGAAGGGATACAGGGGGTAAAATGGTTAGGAAACCCTTCATAGCCCGTAAACTCCATCGAAATACGTGCAATTTATATTTTTTTCATTTTTTGGGAGTAAATAAAGGCTGACTAGCATGCAACATGTGTATGTACGTGGGTGGATTAGCATGTGACACACGTATGTATGTGGGATTATAGTGCAAAAAAGCGCGTAGATTATCCATTTTTTTTTGTTTTTGGAGGAAACCTCAACAATATGATTAGAAAAGGATCCAAATAGATAGGCCGATGTCTTGGATGAATAGATGTGGATTTTTTGGACTATAATAGATGTCCCCTAATGTGTGAGGTCATAAGAGAAACTGATGGCCGAAATACATTACAACATCTTTACATAGTGGGAAGGCACAAAGTCAAGTGAGCCCAAGACGAGTATTGACGAGCGTGTAATCTGCAAAATAATGATAATCTCTCCGAGGAAAGCATACTAACGCTCTGGATAAAATAAGCATGGCTTCCAATCAAGTACACTGCAGATCCATTTCATATAAAATAATCATGACTACAAGACAAATAAGAATGTCTATGTAGATCATAGCCGCGAATAATACACAATGACGCTACATCTCAAAATCATCTGAAGAGATACAAATACAATGTGATATGCATCTTCATGAAGCATCAATGCCTATAGATGGAGGTGATAGCTTCATAACTTGAGAAATATATTCAAGGTCTTCAAAACTAAGGTAGGAGTATAATAGGAGTGTAGGACTCACTACCCTGAGGTCTTCGACAAACTGTCATGGAAATACTGGAAGAATATGAAAAATAGCTACTGAACTTTGTTGATTCTAAATATGAACTTGACTGGAATATTAGGATAGATGACTCATGAAGGTCAAGAGACTAACTGAAGAATAGCCGATCCAGGTTGGAGAAATTCCATTGCACAAAACCATGAAAAAATGATGAGACTCAGGCATCATACTATTGACATAAGTTCGTGACACAGAAGGCACCACAAACTCTCCATATGTTTGTAAGAGTAACCAAATAGAGGATGACACAACTCTATGTAATGAGAACAAATTCCTAAGGTCATACTAGATCCCATTGCTTGCAGAAAAGACAAAAGGATGTGCTTTGTCTAAGGGAGACTATCTTTCTGCCGATAAAAGAGAATGTATATCCTGTCCCTTCTTTTTGGAATATTCGATTTTTTTTTCTTTTTCAAATATGTAATGAGCTTGAAAAATAATAAAAGAATGCTATATTACAAAGGAGGAACGAGTGTCACAAGAAAGAAAACTAGTTCTAAGCGCATGGAACATACTGATGCTTAGTGCTAGGAGACATGTGCATGATAAGGACACTCAGGAAAATTCCTCCATTGATCAAGGTGTCATATCGCAAGGGAAAAAAGTGCACAAGGATTGAACCTAAGGAATGCTCTAAAGTTTCAGTAATAGCAACAAGAAGCCGACATTAGGCTAGAGATTCAAGGATGAGACATGCGATGCGATTACAACATGACACAACAAAAATCCTTCCATGTAAAGTTTTATGAGCCTAGAGAAGGTAAGCTCGGTGGTTTTTCACTTTTAGAGAGTCTGAAAAACACTAAAATAAGACTCCAGAGTGATTTTTTTCGTAAGGTTAGTCCGTACGGCCCGAAAAAGAATAAAATCATACAAAGGAGAAATTTTCTGGTCACTAGGGCCAGAGTATTCCTTTTTCGTAGTTATTCCAGTTGGTCCAGAAAAGGGTTAAAATTATACCAAAAGGACATCTCTTCAAAACCATTTTAACGATTGTGACAGAGACAATATCACTCGACTATATTTTCAATTTTAAGGAGTCTCAAAAGAGATTAAATATGTACTCAACGCCTTTTTCGCAATTTAGTCCCCTGAGCCCGAAAAAGTATAAAACATATGTAACACACCTGACCCCTAAATACCTTTCCTGGGGATGGGGCATCAAATTTTTGTTCGTTCAAATCATCTCAAATCATCTCTCTGAGGTCTTCATCCTCTTCTACTCGTCCATTGATTTCTAATGACTATTACCGACTCAAAATTCGATCCCTGGTTTGCAAGATACATCCTTCCGAAGTTATCTGTGCATTATTAGTTGGAGTCTTCAACGTTCGTCGTTGAACACCCCTTTTCTTACTACACACATACTCCCCGAAGTCCTGAAATCTCTCCACGTGGCCTTGGCCCTTTGATGACCAATGTTTTATGTTTTTGGCATTCGATGATCGATGATCGACATTGAATGTTTCAGTGTTTGACGTTGATCGTTTCAGCGTTTGACAATTGGTGATCGACGTTGATCATCCCTGTACTATACTACACCCCAAATATTCCGAACTCCTAAAGTTTCGTACTCCCGGAGTCCCGGTTGAGTCACGAACCACGTTGGCTAGGAGGGCACGAACCAAAGGCTGACACGTGGTAAGGTCCAGGGGTGACATGTGTCCTCATTAGGGGGTGACACATGTCATTCTCTAATAGGAATAAGGGGTCTGTGAATCATCCATATACTGATGACACGTGGCACCTTAGTTGCGGGTCCATGTCACCCTAGATGACATCAGTAAGCCACGTCAGCCCCTGACATACAATCTTCTAACTTCTTTCAAATATCATGGTTAAGATCTATCCACATAGACCCATAGATCCACGACTCTCGTTACTTCGTGAATCCAGGATTCAGAGCTTACCAACTCCTCACATCACAAATTCCCAGAAGATTCAAGTCTCCAGACTCTCTAATCTAGCGCCACGTGTCCGCATCCTATCAATGGTTGAGATTCACTTCGCCATTCATGACTTYAGAGGTTTTCACACTCTAAAGACTCTTGGCCAAATTYCTCCATAGTACCAAGTCTCCAGACTATAGGATCTCTTGCCACATGGCCTCTCATACAACGACTCTAGTCCAATGGGYGACTTTTGACAGGGTACATGTGGGGGTCACGTGTCGCTCCACGAAGCATTCCCGGTTTGTTGGGAAATTAAGAGGGGTTCTCAACAGAGTCCTTAGATTGATGGCTGAGAGGGATCCCAAAGGATCCAAGGATCAATGGTCTACGTCACTTCGTAAATTCAACATTCTACGTTGAACGTCGACATTCAACATTCGGAGTTCTATGTCCCTATATCTTCACATTGATACCGTCGAATACCCAAACTCGTAGATAGTCGTTGATCTAGGGACACACGTCCCTCTATTCTTAATGGTCTAGATTAACTTCACAATGACGAAATTTTGGAGTTTTGGCACTAGACCACTCCTATTCTCTTGAAGTGGAACTTTGCCAAAGTACTTAACACTACCCTTGCTAAGTCCAATCTAACGAATGATAGAGATCTCCACTAGATCCCCAGATCTACGACCCTCATCAATTCCCGATTCCAGCCTTCGACTATTTTCAAGGGTTGTGGAATCATAAGTCTCTAAGTCCCAAATCCAAATTATAATCACTCCTTTCGGGCTTGGTGAGGGGTTTCAAACCCTGGGTCATATGGGATCATATTTGGATTCAGGGCTACACTCAACTCTTTGTCGAGTTTTGATTAAGGCCATGGGTATGAGCCCTCAGTCACATGGGTGGAGGGTTTGAAGGAAGCCTTACAGATGGGTACCCTACCCCATCTCCTCATTAACTTTTGAGGACGACCTTCTAACTATCGGCCCGACTGGTAATTCAATTATGGGTCAGAGGACTGCTGAGCAATTACACCTAGTAGGTACTGGTTTGGTGAGGGTCATCTCAACCATTCTTGGTTTCCCTCACCATCTATCTCATAGAATTCATGGTCTATCTTGGAAAAATCCCTCCTTTTAGCAGTTGGGAAACACATATCCAATTTCTATTAATAACAAAAAATTCATACATTGACCCTTTTATACAAAGGTTCATCAAATCGAACATTCACACATATTTAGTCTGCCATAGTCTCTTGGCCAGTTATAGTTATATTTACAAACTAGGGGAAACATGGATATTACAATCCCCTCCCCCTTAAAGGGACATCATCCTTGATGTTCTATTTTTCGATGTGCTCTATATGTACATAAGTAAACAAAAATGGGTATGCATGTTTCATCGCATCCACTATTTCCCATGTAGCCTATTCTGGGCCAAAGTGTTTCCATTGCACCTTTACCTATGCAATGGTTCTGTTCTTGAGTGGGGTTTCCTTCCTGTCTATTATTCATTGAGGTTATGGAAGGAATTCTCCCTCGAGTTCCACCTGAATCACAAACCAATCAATAAGCATCATGTACATACTTCTTTAATAAAGAAACATGGAAAAAATTATGTGCCTTCATTGTGGGAGGAAGTGCTAGCCGATAGGCTACTAGTCCCACTCTATCCAAAAATTCAAAGGGTATAATACCGAGGTGCCAACTTGGCATAAGCTCCCATACTCAAATATATTTTTCCGGGTCTAAGTCATAGATACACATGATCCTCTGCTTTGAACTCTCCATGAGTCCTTTTCATGTCTGCATAGATCTTTTGTCTATCTTGGGCTATCTTCAGATTTTGTCTAATATGGATTAATTGTTGTTCAATTTCCTTTAGCATATCTGGCCTGATTGTAACTCTATTTACTGGGTTGTTCCAGCTGATTCAAATGTTGCATTGTCTTCCAGAGAGGGCTTCAAAAGGGCTTATTTTTAATGACTCTTGATAGCCATTGTTGGAGGCAAATTCTACCAGTGGTAGGTAGTCCTCCCACCTCTTGGGTTGATGCATTACATGCATCCTAAGCATTTCTTCTAACACTTGGTTTACCCTCTCTTGATTCCCATTAGTTTGAGGGTGATAGACTGTACTAAAGAGCAATTTTGTTTGAAAACCAAAAAATAGAGATTTCTAAAAGTTTGAAGTAAATTTTGTATCTCTGTCGGATATAATTTCCTTAGGCATGCCATGCAGTATAAATATCTCTTTCATGAAAATTCTAGAAATATCTATTTCCTTTCAAGTTCACTTGATGGGTATGAAGTGAGAATCCTTGCTCAGTTTGTCCACAACTACCATGATGATGTTGTTTTGTTTGGTTGATCTTGGTAATCCTGTGATGAAATCCATGGAGATGGTTTCCCATTTCCATTCGGGAATTGGTAGGGGATGCAACAAGTTTGCTGGGTGCTGGTGCTCTGCCTTCACTTGCTGACATTCTAGACACTTAGCTAAGTAATAAGCTATGTCCTTTTTCAGTCCGGGCCAATAAAATAGTTTCCTAGTGGTCATGATCATTTTATGATAACCAGGATGACCAATATATGGTGTTTTGTGTAGTTCATCCATTATGAACCTCTTCAAGTCATCACAATTTAGAATATATAATCTTCCCTTGTAAGTCAACAGACCATCATTAAGCATCTGATAACCTTCGTACTTCAGTCCCGTGGGATCTTTCTTTAGGTATGATGTCACAGTCTTGAAAAGTGCATCTGTTTGTTGTGTACTTTTGACTCTCTCTTTGATGTCTGATTCACTAGCGCTTACAACTGCCAAGTGAACCACTTTCATTCTTCTACTAAGGGCATCAACCAACCTATTCTCCTTTCCTTTGATATGTTTGATTTCAAAATCAAACTCACTAAGGAGATCCATCCACCTTCCTTGTCTCACATTGAGTTTTGGTTGGTCAAACAAATACCTCAACCACTATGGTCTGTTATAAGTACAATTATTCTACCCAATAGGTAATGCCTCCACATTTTTAAAGCATGCACTATGGCAGCCAATTCCATATCATGGGTCACATAATTGACTTCATGCTCATTCAATTTTCTGGATTCATAGAAAATCACATGTCCTTCTTACATAAGGACTCCTTCGAGCCCTTCCTTGCAGGCATCTGTACACACAAGGAAGTCCTTTTTTGGGTCAACAATCTTCAATACAGGTGCATTGGTTAGAAGGTATTTCACCTCTTGAAATATTTCTTCACATTTTGATGTCCAAATGAATTTAACCCCCTTTTTTTGAAGGGAGGTGATTGGAAAACCAATCTTGGAGAATCCCTTTATGAACCTTCTATAATATCTTGCTAGGCCCATAAATTATCTGATATCAGATACATCCTTTGGGGTATGCCAATCCATGATGGATTTTTAATCTTGTCAGGATCAACTGCCACTCCTTCCTTAGAGATAACATGGCCTAGGTAATGGACTTGTTTATGGAAAAAGTCACACTTACTAAGATTAGCATAGAGCTGATGTTCTCTTATTAATTGGAGTACTAGCTTGAGATGTTCTTCATGTTCTTCCCTATTCTTGGAATAGATCAGGATATCATCAATGAAAACCAACACAAGACTATCCAAGAAATTTCTGAATACGTTATTCATTAAGCACATAAAAGTGGACGTTGCATTGGTAAGCCCAAATGGCACCACCACAAATTCATAGTGACCATATCTTGTCCTAAAGGTTGTCACGTGGATGTCTTCATATTTATTTAGGACCTGATGGTATCCAAACCTCAAGTCAATATTGGAGAATATTGTAGCACCCCTTAATTAGTCAAACAAGTCATCGATCCTTGGTAAGGGATACTTATTATTGATGGTAATCTTATTGAGTTGTCTGTAATCTATGCATAATTTGAGTGTGCCATATTTATTTTTCACAAACAAGGATGGTGCTCCCCATGGGGACACACTAGGATGAATGTAGCCTTTGTCCCACATCTCCTTGAGCTATAGTTTGATCTCAACGAGCTCTGCTGTACTCATTCTATACGGTGTTCTAGACATTGGCACCACTCCTGGTACAAGTTCTATTGAAAAGTCAATATCCCTTCTTTGAGGTAGACCTGACACCTCTTCTGGGAATACATCTTTATATTCTCTTAATATGGGATGGTCCTCTAGGATGGGTTTGTCATTCTCAACAGATTTTAGTACTTTTATTTCATATAAGGGACATTCCTTTCTGCAATACTTCTTCACTTGGAGGGATGATATTTGTCTCACTAAGACAGGCTTTTGAATCCCTTGTAGGGTTACCCTTCTTCCTTCTTCATTTTCACACTCCAAAGTTTTACTGTAACAGTCCAACTTGGTTTTGTGGTAAGCCAACTATTCCATGTCAATAAACATGTCATAATATCCTAGAGGAAGTATGTTTAGGTTCCCTTGGATGGGAAACCCACTTATAATGAATTGGCATGTTGGTATGACCTCTGTTACTTTTCTTTTGGTTCTGGTGGCTAGTTGTACCAACCATGATTGAACATGTTTAACTTGTTGCAATTTACATTTCTCAACAATTTCAGAGGCAAAATAACTCAAATTAGAACCAGGGTCAATTAAAATGGAAATAGGATGGTTGGAAATTGTACCTTCCATCTCCACTACTGAAGCTTGGTGGTCATCTTGTCTATTATCCAAGGCTACATAAATTTGTGGCATGCTCCTAGCCACATCATTGACTGTGGTATCCTCTTGGACATTGTAGACCCTCTTATTGCTCTATTGCCTATGCAGACAGTCTCTCAACAGATGTTCCTCTCCACAACCCCAACATTTCAAGGGTTCTCTATTCGTGTTATCAATCATACTTGGAATTTCTCCGAATGGTTTATTTACACTCTAGGATGGAAAATTTTGTTGATACACACTTCTGGTAGGAAGGCCTGTTGGCATGTTTACAGGCAGAGTGTTCTTGTCATTGATGGCAAGAACAATAATGGCGATGGTATGTTTACAGAAAATAAAATCAACAATGAGGAAAGAAGCAATGATGGAAACCAATGAAATCATAAGTTCGGGAGAAGAAGTGAACAATATGCAATTAAATCTCAGGAGGAATAGCATTGAGTTGCACACAGAGCGCAAGTGTGCATGTGGGCCAAGGTTAATTCCATTACCAAAGGTCAGGAGAGATAACATTCTCAGAAACATAGACGAGACCCAAATTCATCAGGACTCACAGAACCTTTGATACTTAGAAATTCGTCCAAGTCCGGAGGATGCGAAAGCTCAGGAGGAGGAGTGACAGTTGTCGTTGGATCACCAATCTCGAATACCCGATGTCCGTTAGATCAGAGACAAGTGACCAGAGAAAGCATAGAGGAGAAGTACAGATCTGATCTGTTGGATCTGAGCGCCGAGGACCAACAACTGTTGGATCCAGTATAACTACGAAGATGATAATGGCCGAGAGCCATCCTTCCACTTCATGAAATATGAAGTCTCAATAATATCTGGACCATTAGATCACCGAGGATCATGGGCCGTTGATCTAGAGTATTTCAGATATCAGGAGTTGGAAGAGTTAGGGTTGGCTCACGTTCAAACAACCGACACACGAGGTTGCTATTTGATCACAACCATCGATCAAAGGGAGAGCATGGACCGTTGATATGGCATGGCGAAGAATGAAGTCTGAGTTATCAAAGAAGAGATCTCAACCATTCGATCAAGGACTAATCTGAGCCGTCAGATCAGTTTGAGTGGAAGGACAGGATAAGCGAGGAAAATGTTTGAGAATTCGATTATGCGAATTCCCGTCAGCCGTTAGATCACTTTCAAGTGGAAGGACATGATAAGCTAGAAGATATGCAACACTGACAGATCAAGCCATCAATCTAATATCCTGATCAAAAAACAAAATTTAGTTCGGGTTTAAATATACGAGGAGGTTACGCTCCAGAAAGTTTGATATTTGAAATACCTGAAACCCAGAAATTCAAAATGAATCAGGACCATCGGATTTGGAGGACATACAAGGACCATTGGATTAGTGCTATTGGTCAGCAGACCATGCCAGAAGACCACATCAACAGACCATGTCAGAATACCACATTAGTAGATCATGTCAAAAGACTACGTCAAGAAGGACACGTGGTGCAATCAGACGATGACAAGTGTCAAGTTGATTCAACATTTCAGGTACATGAAAATCACAAATGCGAGTGAAACATGGCAACTACTAGGGTCAGGAAAAATCATCAAGTGACGTCACTCTGAGAGTTTTACTTCGGGATATTTTCCACCATCACTTGCACAAAATCTCTGGAGTCCCCAAATGCCGAAGTCCCGAAGTGGACACGAGACATTTGATTTGAAAGAAAACTTTGGGAACACTCTCATCCGTTGATCTACTCTAGTGGAAGGATAGCGTAAGTTGAAATCTCCAAAGTCTAGAGACACAAAAGGATCGTGACCATTGATCTGAAAGGGACACACATTGTTGGATCATGGACTCCTGGTGAAATGCTCCGGGAGAAAGTGAAGTTTGAGAATCGAAACTCCCGAAGCCCGAAAGGAGAAATCGATCTCTTTCGTTGGTTTGGAGGGCCACATGACACCTCATCGTTGAAGTCTAAGGATCATGCATGGACAAAGTAAAGAAGGCAGAGCTATTGATTGAAGAGGAAAAATGTCAGCAGATCTTCCATTCTGGAAGATATCCATTCAACAACAATAGGGTTTGAGATCTGAAACTTCTGGAGCCTGAATCATGAAGTAAATCTCAGCCGTTGATGTAGGAAGGTGAGATCTGGTCCACAGACTTGAGAGGATAGGTCTGAAGCGTACGTTCAGGAGCACCGTCAAGATCGTGAGATCAATGGTCGTGCTCCATTGCGGGGCCAGGACATTCTTGGGTCTTAATTTTTCATGAGCGGGCTGCAATTGAAACCGTAATTTAGAAGAAAGGACGTGTGTAGGCTCATAGTGTATCGCGGGGAAAAAATTGGGTTGCCCTTAAACCTCCTATGGAAGTGCCCACAATTGCATGGTCACATGAATCTTATAGCCCAATGTCACATCGTGAAACGGAGCTAGCGCTCACTAGACAGAAATTGGGAAGCGCCTTTTGAATAGGCATTTGGTCATCGCCGATGGTCACATGAAAGGAAGGGGCTTAGTAAGAAAAGCTAGCACCTGCTACGAATTTTTTCTCAGGAAGGGAAAAGGCACCAAAGGAACAAGCACAAAAAATTTATCTTTGTAACTTCCAGAAAGGAATGATTGTAACTGCCAGAAACGAAGTGATTGCATTTGCTAGAGAATTCGAGGAGTTATAGGGTCACTGCGAGAGGAGCCGAAGAGTCTCGAGGTAACTACCAGTGAAGTGAAGATTCATCATTTAGATAATTGACAGATGGAAATGCATCGAAGACTTGAACTGCCAAAGAAGCCTAAGAATCTCAGGATAATGACCACTGATGAAGAACAAACTCAGGATGATCGCCAGAGAGGACAAAGAGTTGAGTGTATGCCCTGGTAGAGGATTTGGCATGATAAATATGCGAAGAAAAGAAAATAGATGGTTGCTGTTGTGGAGAGTTATTGATGCGGGTAGAGGCATGTTGTGTGCAAGAGATGAAACACATAGAAGAGGCGTAGCAAATTGAATGGAAATAATACATAGAGCATAAAGCGCAGAAGAAAGAGATAGAGCATAAATGCTTATCTGAGAGAGGAAGAAAAATATGAGGTGCACATTTAGAGACAGAGCAAAAGAACATAAATCTCAAGGAGATGTGAGTAGGAAGACATTGATGCAAGCAGAGCAGGGCAGTGAAATAGAACAATAATGAGACTGGTAAGCCTTTTGACAAACACTGTATCATTGTAATAAGGTTCAGGAAAAATTATTTTGTATTCAGGCTGGTAGGGAGGTGCTAGGGAGGACTGTTGTCCTTAGAGGTTCAAGTAGGTGCTTGAACACAAGGAGTCATAGCTTCCATATGGTTGCATCCAGGAAAACCAGGGTGGTAGGGTGGTGCAAGGGAGAACTATTGTTCTCTGTTATACAGGTTGGTGCCTGTGTAACTGGAAGTTGGTGCTTCCATCCTGTTGGTGCTGGAATACTCAGGGAGTTGGTACTTCCTTCTAGTGGGTGCTAGAGAAACCAAGGAGTTGGTGCTTCCTTCTAGTGGGTGCTAGAGAGACCAGAGAGTTGGTGCTCCCAACACGTTGCAGCTTATAAAACAGAGGTTGTAGCCTCAAGTGGAGTTAGAGCTCCCAAGAATGATAATGTACATAAAATAAAGATTACTTATCATATCAAGAAGAAGAAGTTTTTCCCTTTATGGGTTTCCTTGGGAAATATTTGTCTCTGTATATTTCATGTGTGTGATTGATGTTGAATATTCTTTACCTCCCTGCATTATTGTGATCGTCATTGAGTGTTCTGTAAAGAGTTTAAAATGGGCACAATTGTTTAAGCACATTAACAATTGATTCACCCCCCCTTCTCAGTTATCCAACAATTGGTATCAGAGCAAGTTCCCTTTATTTAAGGGTAGATCCTAGAGCTTAAACATGACTAGCCATGAAGGAACTGCAACCAATAAGCCCCCCCTACATAATGGCTTTAGGTGCAGATGTCTGGTATGTGGTAGAGACTGGTTATGTAAAGCCGGTTGTACTAGCTTCTAAGGATGACAAGCCAAAATTCAACTTCAACACTAAGGCTATGAATGATATTATGAGTGGGCTTGTAGAAGCAGAATTTGTAAAAGTTATGCACTTAGAATTTGCCAAAGAAATGCAGGACAAACTCATTAGCAATTATGAAGGCAATGAAAAGGTAAAGGATGCCAAGCTTCAAACCTACATAGTACAGTTTGAACAACTATAGATGAAATAAGATGAAGCTATTGGGAAGTACTTTCTGAGAGTTGAAGAACTAGTAAATGCAATGAAAGCTGTTGGTGAAAAAATTGAGGAAGCCTCTTTAGTTCATAAAATTTTGAGATCACTACCAGATAGGTTGAACCCAAAGGTCTCTTCTATAGAAGAACTTAATGATATAAAATATTTGGCTTTTGATCAACTTCTAGGAACATTGACTGCATATGAAATGAGGATAGGTAAAGATAAATCCACCACTAGAGAAGCTTCTTTTAAAGCAGATAAGAATGAGGAATCTGAGCCTGATGAAATTGAAGCAAAATTTGTGAGAAGAATAAAGAAAGGATCAGGAAAGTATCAAAGCAAGTTGCCCTTCAAATGTTTTAACTGTGGAAATATAGGTCACTTTGCATCTAAGTGTCCACACAAAATGAAGGACTAGAACTCTGAAGCCGAAGAGAAGTACAAATCCAAAATATTTGATAAAAAGAAAAGTTTATGTGTAAACAATGATGACTCTTCAGAAGACACAGATAGTGACTCTTCCTGTGAAGATAAGGTAAATGACTTTGTTCTTATGGACAAAGAGGTTTATGATAATAAAAGCACAGGAAGTGATGTTAATGATGAAGAATCTGTGGTTGACTTAGAAGGAGAGCTGATCAATGCTTTGGAAGAGATTGACAGACTCAGAATTAGGAAGAGAAAACAAAAACAGTTGTTGATGCAGTTTGAAAGGAATGGTAAAGAACCAATTGAATACTTTGTTTTACTAAAAGTGGAATTAGTAGAGGAAAAGAAAATCAAAGACATTCTGAAACAAAAATTATTAGAAAAGAAGGCAAGATGTGAAGCTCTGGAAGAAGAAGTAGTGAAACTAGGAAAGAGTTGGAGAAGTTTCAAAACTTGTATCACCAGAATCTGTTAAGCATCAAAGCCTCAGAAGGATTAGCCACCATTATGAATAAACAAAGGAATCCAAAGTTGAAAATTGGTTTGGGTCATGAAGAGGGATCAAGTAGTGGTCAGCTAAGCAACAAAGCATCCATCAAGTTTTCCAAATCTACAACCAATGACAACAACAAACCTGCAGAAACAAAGGAAGATAATCAGCTGCCAAGGAGGAGTAAAGGAAAAGGTGCCAGAAATGAATTTGTATATCAAATAAATAATACACCCTCTGCTCAAGGAAATTATCAACATGGAAGAAATCTACCTGCTCAAAGAAGACAACCATTTTCAAAGTACAAAGATTTTTTCTATGGATATTGTTTCTACTGTTCTAACTTTGGCCACAAAGCTGTAAATTGTTCCTTAAGATTTATACATGAGAAATCAATACACCCAAGGAATAAATATCCGCCACAACAAAGAATGAGACAGTGAAGTAACAAACAACCACAGATTGCAAATTGTCAAATTAATTTTAGAGACATGCAACTGAGGAGGTCAAGAAATAATAAATAGTCAATGAGTAGACAACGTTGCAACAATAACTTTGATCTATTGAACAATGATGTTGAATGCTATAATTGTCATAACTTTGGCCACAAATCTGCAAACTTCCATCTGAATAATTACAAAGCAGATCCAAGGATAAAGCTCTTTGCTAGAAATGCCAACACATGGAAAAAGAAAGATAATGAAAAATGTGGTCTAGTACTTTCAACTCAAAAACAAAAGGACTCCTGGAATATAGACAGTGGGTGTTCCAAGGACATGACTAGAGACAAGTATGAGCTTTTGTCTATGAGTAAAAGAAAAATAGGAAATGTGACCTTTGAAGAATATTGTAAGGTAAAAAATGTAAACTCAGGACAAGTGGTGGCTAAAGGCATAAGGACAAGTAATGATGTTGATTTAGAATCCTCCCATGCAAGAAAAGAAGAAGTAGAAGAAGAATCATGTCATAAGATGGAAGAAGAAGTTGTGAATCTTAGAAATAAGGTTGAGAAGTCAAACACCCAAATCAAGTTCTTGAACAGTTCCATGATCCTGGATGAGATCTTGGATAGTCAGAGATCACTAAATGACAAATCCAGTCTTGGATACAACAAGGAAGAAATAAAAAATCCTAAGAAACCTGATGTAAGTCCTTCATTTGTAAAAGGGGAAAGCAGGTATGACTCAGGTTCTTCATGTTCAAAGAATGAAATAAATACTACAATATTTAGAAGATCAGATTAAGAAGGACACCCAGAAGATACTTAGACACCTCAAAGTAAGTTTACAAGAGAGACACCTTCATAGATAAATAAAAGGAGGTATGAGAGTGTTTGTAATAGTTGTTATTTTTCCTTGTGATGAATATGGTCATAGAAGCCTTGGATTGTAGGCATTATAGAAGAAAAATGAAATTGCTGTAATAGAAGATCAGAGAAGAGTGACAAGGGGAGTCATTCAGTTATGACAAGAAAAGGTTGATTAAGGAGTCCCAGTAAGAGAGGTGAGCAATATTGAGTATACTATAGAGGACACAGTTGAAGATGAAGATGAACAGGTCCAAGAATCAGAAGGAGAAGACTCTGAGTTTGATACAAATACTCTGCAGGACTCAAATAAGAGAATCCATCCTGTCAAGGGGAGTATGTATTGGTTGAACATCCGATACCTCCGAAAAGTACTGCAACAACTCAGGGGGAGCATTTTTTCTTTGACATTGATGTCAAAGGGTGAGAAAAGGAGTGGTCTGGATGCTACAGTTGGAGGTCCAAACAGACTAGCGCAAACTTTGAGGGTTTCCATCAATGCCAAAGGGGGAGATTGTTGGCATGTTTATAGGTAGAGTGTGCTTTTCATTGATGGAAAGAACAACAATGATGATGGTATGTTTACAGGCAAGAAAATCTGCAATGAGGAAATAAACAATGATGACAAACATGGAAAGCATAAGTTCATGAGAAGAAGTGAACAATATGCAATTAAAGGTCAGGAGGAATAGCGCTGAGTTGCATGCAGAGCACAAGTGTGTGCCAGGGACAAGTTTAATTCCATTACCAAAGCTCAGGAGAGATAGCATTCTCAGAAACGCAGATGAGACCCAAAGTCATCAGGACTCGCAGAACCTTTGAAACTTAGAAATTATTCCAAGTCGGGAGAATGAGAAAGCTCAGAAGGAGGAGCGATAATGGTTGTTGGATCACAATCCCAAATAACAGATGTTCGTTAGATCAGAATCCAGTGACTAGAGGAAGCGCAAAGGAGAAGTACAAATCTTATCTATTGGATATGAGCACCGAGGACCAATAGCTGTCAGATCCATTATAAATGCAAAGAGGATAATGGCTCAGAGCCATCCTCCAACTTCATGAAACACGAAGTCCCGATAAGATCTGTACCATTAGATCACCGAGGATCATGGGACATTGATCTAGAGTATTTCGGATATCAGGAGTTGGAATGGTCAGGGTTGTCTCACGTTCAAACACCCGATACGCGAGGTCGCGATTTGATCACAGTCATCGATCAAAGGGAGAGCGTGGACTGTTGATCTGGCACGACGAAGAATGAAGTCTGAGTTCTCGAAGAAGAGATATTGACTATTGGATTGAGGACTAGTATGAGTCATCAGATCAGTTTGAGTGGAAGGACAGGATAAGCGAGGAAACGGTTTGAGAATTCGATTATGCGAATTCCCGTTAGCCGTCGGATCACTCTCAAGTGGAAGGACATGATAAGCTAGCAGAGCCATAATGTTGACAGATCAAGCTATCAATCAAAGATCCTGATTGATGAACAACATTTAGTTCGGGTTTAAAGATATGAGGAGGTTATGCTTTGGAAAGTTTGAGATTTGAAATACTTGAAACCCATAAATCCGAAATGAATCAGGACCATCGGATTTGGAGGCCATACGAGGAGCATTGGATTAGTGTTGTTGGTCAGCAGACCACATCAGAATACCACATCAGTAGACCATGTTAGAAGACCACATCAACAGATCTCGTCAGAAGACTACGTCAGCAAGGACACGTGGTGCAATAAGACGATGACAAGTGTCAAGTTGATTCCACATTTAAGGTATGTGAAAATCACAAATACGAGTGACACATGGCAACTACTAGGGTCATGACACATCATTATGTGATGTCACTCTGGGAGTTTTACTTCGGGATATTTTCCACCAACACTTATACAAAAGCTCCGAAGTCTCGAATGTCGAAGTGGACACGAGACGTTCGATCTGAAAGATCACTTCGGGAGCACTCTCATCCGTCAATCTACTCTAGTGGAAGGATAGCGTAAGTTGAAATCTCTGAAGTCTGGAGACGCGAAAGGATCATGACCGTTGATCTAAAAGGGACACGCATTGTTGGATCGTGGACTCTGGGTGAAATGCTTCGGGAGCAAGCAGAGTTTGAGAATCAAAATTCCCGAAGCCCGAAAGGCGAAATCGATCTCGTCCATTAGTTTGGAGGGCCACATGACACCTGATCGGTTAAGTCTAAGGATCGTATGTGGACAAAGGAAAGAAGGCAGAGCCATCGATTGAAGAGGAAAAATGTCAATAGATATTCCATTGCGGAAGATATCCACTTAACAACAACAAGGTTTGAGATCTGAAACTCTCAGAGCCCAGAACATGAAGTAAATCTCAACCGTTGATGTAGGAAGGTGAGATCTGGTCCACAGACTTGAGAGGACAAATCTAAACCATTTGTTCAGGAGAATCGTCAAGATCGTGAGATTGACGATCGTGCTCCATTGCGAGGCAAGAACATGCTTGGGTCTTAATTTTTCATGAGCAGGTCGCAATTGAAACCACAGTTTAGGAGAAAGGACACATGGAGGCTCGTAGCGTAGTGAAGGGTGAAAAGCAGGTTTCCCTCAAACCACCTATGGACCCGCCCATAATCACATGGTCACTTGAAGATTATAGCCCAAGCTCATATCATGAACCAGAGCCAACACTCACTAGATAGAAATCAGGAAGCACCTTTTGAATAGGTGTTTGGTCACAGTCGATGGTCTTGTGAAAGGAAGGGGCTTAGCAAGAAAAGCTATCACTTGCTGTGAAGTTTTTCTCAGGAAGGGAAAAGGTGCCAAAGGAACAAGCATGCAAAATTTCTCTCTGTAACTGCTGGAAAGGACTGATTGTAACTACCAAAAATGAAGTGATTGCATCTGCCAGAGGAGCCAAAGAGTCTTGATGTAACTGCCAGTAAATCGAAGATTCATCATTTAGACAATTGACAAATGGAAATGCATAGAAGACTTGAACTGCAAAAGAAGCCGAAGAATCTCAGGATAACAACCACTGATGAAGAACTGACTCAGGATGATGGCTAGAGAGGACGAAGAGTTGAGTGTATGACCTAGCAGAGTATTTAGCATGATAAATATGCATAGAACAAAGAAGAGATGGTTGCTGCTATGGAGAGTTATTGATGCGGGTAGAGGCATGTTGTGTGCAAGAGATGAAACACACAAAAGAGGTGTAGTGCATTGAATGGAAATAATAGATAGAGCATAAAGCACAAAATAAAGAGATAGAGCATAAATGCTTATCTGAGAGAGGAAGAGAAAGCTAAGGTGTAAATAGAGAGACATAGCAGAAGAAAAAAAATCTCAAGGAGATGCGAGCAGGAAGACACTGATGCAGGCAGAGAAGAGCAATGCAACATAACAGTGATGAGACTGGTAATAATTTTGACAAACACTGTACCAGTGTAATAAGGTTCAGGAATTTTTTTTTTATATTCAGGGTGGTAGGGAGGTGCTAGGGAGGACTGCTATTCTCAGAGGTTTAGGTAGGTGCTTGAATACATGGAGTTGTATCTTCCATCTAGTTGCAACTAGGAAAACCAGGGTGGTAGGGTGGTGCAAAGGAGAACTATTGTTCTTTGTTATATAGGTTAGTGCATGTGTAACTAGAAGTTGGTGCTTCCATCCAGTTGGTGCTGGAATACTCAGAGAGTTGGTGCTTCCTTCTAGTGGGTGCTAGAGAAACCAAGGAGTTGGTGCTTTCTTCTAGTGCGTGCTAAAGAAAC
>ML776901.1:136380-156497 GCA_009831015.1 Picea engelmannii | reverse complement strand
CAACATACAATGCATATTTCCAAAGCATCTATCAACAGTAGAAGGTTTCATTCCTCTCTTCAGTAGAGGTTTAGACAAGTTTCTTATAGAAGGGGGGGTAAGGTAGGGTGTTACCCCATAAAGTTCTCTAATAATATTTTATGTGACTTGTGCATGAGCCTAAGCAGGCCAAGTGTTGTTTCCATGCTCTGATACCAATTTGTAACACACTCGACCCCTAAATACCCTTTCTAGGGATGGGGCATAAAATTTTTGTTCATTCAAATCATCTCAAATCATCTCTCCAAGGTATTCATCCTCTTCTACTGTTTTCTAGGGTTGTGGAATCATAAGTCCCAAAGTCCTGAAGAAAAAGTAGCATCACTCCTTTCAGGCTTGGCGAGGGGTTTCCAACCCTGGGTCATATGGTATCATATTTGGATTCTGGGCTACACTTAGATCTTAGTCGAGATTTGATTAAGGCTATGGGTATGAGCCCTCAATCACATGGGTGGAGGGTATGAAGGAATTCCCTTCTCCCACAGAGTTGAACTTGACATTCCTGCTAAGGTAAACTCAAAATTTTAGTAGGACTTAAACGTTAGAGTTAATCGTACCCTGACTCTCATGCAGATTCACATCCCATAACTCTCTAGCAACTAGCTGAGGTAAATAAAAAACCAAGTAAAAATAACAGTTTACAAAATAAAAATGATCATATCTAATGACTGTTCAAACACTGCAAGACTTAAACATAAACACAGACATTCAATCATCATATCCAATATATTACACAGAGTATGAAAATACTTATCAAAAATGGAAAATGTGAAGTGATTGCTGAAAGGGGTGCTCATTTCCACCCAACCATAGGCACAACCACTCCTATCGCATTTACATCTGACCACCCCCAAGCTATACCATGATGCTCTGAGAGGTATTCTTTCTCCTTTATCCATGACAGTCAGGGATAGAGTTTACTCTCCTCCTCCCATAGTATCTTGGCAAATGGATTCCTCTACACCAAGCAAGGAGGTATGCGCAAGAACTTCCTCAGTCAATCGTCAACCTCGTTTACCATCTTGTAGCGAGTCCCTTCGCAAGGATTCTTACAACCAAAACAAGCTTGCTTCTCAACTTTTCTCTCAACACAAGAGTCAAAGCATGCTCACTTTTCTTCTGGAGATTGTTTTCCGTACTCTGCTTCTTGCAGATATGTCTTTGTCCCCCTAATTAATTCCTTTCTTTCCTTCCTCATCAAGATTGCATGGGTCTGAATCCCTAACTCGTGGTCAGAACTGGAAGCCTTGCATATGGGTACCCTTCCCCATCTCCTCATTAACGCTTGAGGATGACCTTCCAACTACCAGTCTGACTAGTAATTCATTTATGGGTCAGAGGACTGTTGAGCAATTATACCCAGTAGGTAGTGGTTTGGTGAGGGCCATCTCAACCATTCTTGGTTTCCCTCACCATATCTCTCATAGAATCCATGGTCTATCTTGGAAAATTCCTCCCCTTTAGCAATTTTGCAACACATATCCAATTTATATTAATAGCATAAAATTCATACATTGACCCCTTTATACAAAGGTTCATCAAATCGAAAATTCACACATATTTAGTCCGCCATAGTCTCTTGGCTAGTTATAGTTATATTTACAAACTGGGGGAAATAGGGGTATTACAACATAACTTAGGAGAACTCTCCTGACGAGACATGTCCCCCGAGGCGTACCTTTTTCCTAGGTAATCTATTGGTCGAAAAAAGGGATAAACTTATGCCAAATAGATATTCCTTCTGAATCAATTAACGAGTGTGAAAGGAACAAGGTCACTCGAAAATCTTTTCTTGTTTAGGGAGTCTGAAAAGGGCTTAAAGAAGACTCCAAGGGGTTTCATTTTTCGTAGATAATCTCTAAGGCCCAAAAAAGAGATAAACCAAAACTAGGGAGAATGGAACTTTTTCATAAATTTAGTCCCTCATGCTCGAAAAAGGGTTAAACTTACTCCCGAGAATACTCTCCTAGTGAACCATATCTCCTAGGGCGTAACATTTTCGTAAAAATATCCATCCGGACCGAAAAATGGGTAAACTATCACCGAACACAAGTTTCTTCAAAATTTAGTTTGACGAGCCTGAAGGGAAACAAGATCGCTCGACAATCTTTTCGATTTTAGAGAGTCTTAAAAGAGCTTAAATAAGACTCCATGGGAGCTCCTTTTTCTAAGTAATTTGAATGAGACCGGAAATGATAAATAATTTCTCGTTATATGTCGCTTTCAAATTTTAAGTGAGCTTGAAAGACAACAAACCATTCTCTTATGGAGTCCCTAGGGTATAGGCCAAAAAAGATGAAGAAGAATAAGGCTACAACATAAAGTCATGGCAGGACTAAAAGGACTCCCAAGCTTATGGAATACTCACAACATGGATGCCAAAATGTAGCAAAGGATCTACCTAGGGCATCCATGTAGAGGAAGGCTCTACTACCTAACTATGACACTTCTAAAGTAGCATAGAAATTTCCATGTTGCACTCTGGTGGGATCGATCCTATGGAAAAGTGGAAAAAGTCAACAAAAATGCAAGATGCAAGGTGATGATAACCTAACCTATATGCAAGTGTAAAAATTATGACTTCACCACAGGATGATGTGAGTGTAACCCATCTCATAGAAACAACAAACCAAAAGAAAAATTTCATAAGAACGACCTAAAGATTCCCCCAAAAGAAACCAAAGCACCCACCAAACCAAGAATAGGGAAAAAGAAGACCAAAATGGGGAAAAAAGAGCAAAAAAAGTCTATAAATAGAGGTATACAACTAATTTTAACCATTACAATTTGGAAAATAGCCAAAAAGTGAAAAAACCCTCTTCCTTAAAACAAAAATTCAAGGAGCTACAGTGGACGAAAAGACTTCAAACTTGAACCAAGTAAGTACACATGACCTCCTACAATATTTCAATCCATCATTTTTTATTTATTTTTGTTTATAGGTTGCGTGGCCTAAAAAATAAGTCGGGTCTGTGTGTACGCGAGATGTTCACGCTCAACACACGTATATACACAGGCTGAGAAAAAATCAGAACATGTACATACACGATTGTCTTAGCAACAATCCACTTACATATATTAAAGTATTAAAAAAAATGAAAAAGGCACTAACCTCAAACATTTTTCATGCATCACAATGTATTTCCATTAGAGAGAGAGAGAATGAGGAGCTAGACATACTGGTTGAAGAGGATCCATGGGCCATTTCCATGCTAAAGCAATGTGGAATGTGGAATTTTTTTTGCTGCCCATTCATGAGGGCACAACCAAGGATACTAAATCACTTGATAGAGTATTGGAACCTAGATGTAGAGGCCTTCATGCTAGAGGTAAAATCACTGACTCCTACTACTGAGGAAATATACTTCATGACATATCTCTTTAGAAGGGGTGAACCGATTAAATTAAGGACTTTCCCTCTAGGACCACACAATATATAGGACTACACTGGCATGTACTGCAAGTCTGGCACTGAGAAAATAGGCTCTCAAGTGCCAATTCAAAAGATAGAAAGCCTCCTATGGATAGGGTTGTATATGATTGGGTGGATTACAGGATCCACAACACTTCACCAGGCCTCACGTGCCTAGATGCACTGTGCAGCTCAATGTTTACATGCTACTATATTTGATTGGAGAACCACGATGCTCACTTGTATGAATAAACAACTGACCGACTGCAGGAGAAGAATGAACAATAAGTTTGGGTTTGGGAATATATTTTGCGCATTCGTTTTTGAGAGAGTGCCAGGCCTTAGCCCATGAGAGACAGTACAAGGAAATATTTCCTCCTTTCCAACACTATTCAGATGGGATGCATTGATACCTCGAAAGGGAGAAAAGAGAGTGAAATAGATGTTCGATGAAAATTTCTTTGATTGGTGGGAGCATCAAATCCATGTGATCGAAGACTACCCATACGCGAGGATCTGTTTCCTGAGGGACCCATATATGCCCGTGCCTCCCGACGATGAGCGTAGAGAGATAGGTACACATCATTATTTATATTTTAAAGTTATTTCATTTTTATGGTAAAGTCATAGTTCTAACTTAGTAATATGTTATATACAGATGTGGGACCATTACGACCAACTGACTTTGCCAGGACCAGGCATTGTCCTCGAGAGGATGCCAGACCAGCAACAATGGCAGGGCCACCAACCAGAGAGGCTGAGAGAGTATATAGACAAGTGGAGAGGAACCTGACAACTCTCACCCTTCTTGTGCTGATGGTGGATATTGAGGACCTACCTCCGGCCATGAAACCGCATGTGGTAGGAGTACCCAGGACTTGGGTTCAACTATTCCAACGTCTTGCGAACACCATAGTACATTACACTAGGGCCAACAGGCCTAGACCATAGAATGAGCACTGGAACTTATATGTGCCAAGGGAAATATTTTTTATACTCGCTTATGTATTGAGGGCTTGAGCCCAATGATGTATATCGGCTCTATTTGAGGCTTATGGCCCACATTTTGTACTTATGACATTATTTTAGACATATTATATATATATATATATTTCCTTATGGAGTAACCATTTTTGTACAAATGTATTTACATATGAATGTATGTGTGTTCTTTTACTTTTATGTGTGTGAAATATGCCAATCTAATACATGATTAGCCAATGCATCAATTAGTTGACTAGATCTCCTAGGAACATGGATATATGTAATATAATAAAAATAACGTCCTAAGAGATGTAACCTAAGGAATCATCGATGAAGGGTGGGATCGTAGACGCAGTACACTCCATTTAACCGAGACACAACCAGTTGAGCATATAAATGAACCCAAAGGTGAGAAATACCATGTGACACTGCATCACGTAGTAATTCTATTATGACACTATACTCAAGAAGGTTATTGGTTTCTTCACATAGACAAACACCTCCAAAAGACACCAACTGACTAGTGGGCATGAAGATTACCCTCTGAGTGTGTCGGCTAGCACCGTCTACGAATACAACATAAACCTTAGATTCACTTGACATATGTCACAATGAAAAAACACAATAAACTACACGTCCATAAGATAAAAAGACACAAAAATGTATAAATAAAACTATACATTATATACAAGAAGTCACACTCAGGTGACCAACCTAAGCATAATAATTCTTAAGTTAGAGCCCATTTCTAGGCTCAGACAAAGCATTACCTTCGAAGTCAACCAGTTGATAAGCACCTTTTTCTAAGACTTTCTTAACAATGAACGGTCCGAACCACATGGGTTTGAATTTTCCTACCCCTTAGGGATCTTTATCTTGGTCATAGACCAAGACAAGATCACCTTCGGAGAAAAATCTAGGGTGGACCAACCGATCATATTGACGCTTGAAACACTATTTGTGTTCCTCGTTTTCCAAGGATGCATCTCAACGCTGCTCATTGATATGCTCGAGATATAGGAGATGCTCTTCAAGTGGAGTTGTGTCAGGCAGTGATTCCACTGCCAACTTAAGAGAGATAATTTGGAACTCTATGGGAAAGAATGCCTCCATCTCATAAACGAGTTGGAAATGAGAGAAACCGGTCGTAGTCTTGAGTGAGGTTCAATACACCAAAAGTGTCGAGTACAACATCAAATGCCAATTCGACTGGGTCGAATTGATCGTCCATTGGACAATAGTCTTGAGAGACTTATTGATAGCCTCCACCTAGCCATTTTCCTATGGATATTATTGTGACAATTGTTATTTCTTAAACCTAAATTTTGATGTTAACCCAGTCATCATCTTATTTTGGAAGTGACTGCCATGGTCTATGAAAATCTCCTTTAGAATACCGAAACTAACTACAATCTGGTTAAAAACAAAAAGAATAATCCTTTCTATGTCATTACTAAATGTCTGCATGGCCTTGACCCACTTGTTGAAGTATTCTACTACCACGATGATATAAAGATACCCCCTAGCTGAAGCCAAGTGGCATGTAGTAAAATCGATCCCCCACTTAGTGAAGGGACCAATAAAAATAACTGGAAACATGGGAGTAGGGTGTGCCCACATATTCCGAGAGAATATATGGCACATGTGACACTTCTTGACTGTATCTACACAATATTTGATCAATGAGGGCCAGAAGTATCCAATACGAAGAATTTTCTGGGTTGTTTCCAACCTAGACAAGTGATCACCACATGCTCCAGTATGACATTCATTCAACACAAGCTCTACCTCTTCACGATTCATACAATGATGAAGAACACAATCAACTGCTCGATGATATAAAGTATCATTGATGATAAGATAGTTCTACGCTTGATGGTGTATCCGTTGATTCTCATCGGGAGTAGCAGAGGAAGGGAACTTTGAAGTATGAATATACACAAGTATATCTCCATACCAAGGGTCCAAAGATGTAATAAGAAAAAGATCCCCATTAATCAATGAATCTTTGGGAAAATCATTACCACTCTCAATCATAATTTCCAAAATTATCTCAACAGAGACCAAAGACTTCTTAGACTTCACCGAAACAAAGTCTAAGTCAAATTATTGAAGAATGACTATCCATCGACTAATCTTCCCTCCTATGACTCGTGTCAACACATATTGAAAAGGATTAACAACAACTACGATGGTGGTTTTGCGAAGTAGAATGTAATGATGGAACCTTTGGACGACATGGAAAACTACCAAAGCCAACTTCTCAACATGGGTGTAGTTGAGTTTCGGTCTGACTAAGCCTTGACTAATATAGTAGATAACATGTTCCCAGAGTGCATCATCCTCTTGAACTGAGACCATACCAATAATAGACTCTTTCGTATTCAAGTACAAAAATAAATCCTTTCCATAATCCAGAGGAATGAGCAGAGGAGAAGATATGAGAGTATGTTTCAACGCTTCTAAAGAGTGTTGATATGCTTCATCCGAACAAAATGGGACCCCTTTTTTCAAGATACGCATAAACCCTTTAGTAATCTCGACATAGTTGGAAACAAATCGTCGAAGGAATTTATCTTTCCCCTATATACTTTGAAGCTAGGGGATTGTGCATGGGGGAGGCAATTGGACTATTGCCTCAACCTTTAGAGGATTGACCATGATCCATTTAGTGGACATGATAAAACTTAACAAACGTCCTAATGTTATGTAAAACATACACTTGTTCGGATTTAGGAGAATCTAGTAGCAACAACACCTCTCAAATATAAGTCATAAGTGGGCGAGATGATCGGATATCTTACGAGAACATGATGCCAGATCATCAATATACACCTCGACTAAATGCTTGAGGTCATGGAAGGCAAACGACATGGCCCACTGAAAAGTGGCTCCAACATTTTTAAGGCCAAAAGGAATTTTCGTGTATGCAAACATACCTGAAGGGCATATAAACACATTCTTATGTTGATCCTCGGGTTTGATCTAAATCTGGTTGTACCTGGGAAAACCACCCATAAAATAAAAGACTTCATAGCTCACACATTTATCGACAATCTGATCAATGAATGGGGTTGGAAAATTATCTTTCGGGCAAGCTTTATTAAGATCACGAAAGTCCATACACACAAATCATACCGTATCTTTTGTTGACATGAACAATGTTTGACACCCATTTCATCAATTGCACTGGATAGATGAAACCTTCCTTCATGAGTTTCTCTAACTCAGCCTTGATAACCACTGCCTTGCGAGGATTGACTGGATGAAACTTCTGTTGAACGTGATCAGAATCAGTGTAAGTCCTAATCTCATGTTTTACTATATGAGGGTTGATGCCTAGCATCTCCTCATAAGACCAGGAAAACACATCACAAAAATATTTAAATAATTCAATGTACACTTGAATATCCTCGGAGGAACAATCTGCTCCGATGAAGACGTTTTCAACGACACTAGGGGTTCTATAGATGTCAATTGGAATCATTTCAACTATACTCTCCATGTTTCCCTCGACATAGATTCTGTGCATGGCCAGAGGGGTAATAGGACAAGTGGCATCTTCATTCATGGTCGTGGTGAAATATCTTGATTCTACTCTCCTCAACTTGGGTAAAAAATAATATCTATGGTGAAGATCATCCCAAGGTCTATCCGGTCCAGTCATTTCCTCCAAAATCGCCTCGTCGGAGGGCAAGACCAAGTCCAAGGGATCGTGAGTAGTAAGACAGTCCTAAGCCCAAATAGGCTCAAGAACGAGATCTAGCTCCTCTAGGGGAGCTAGATCAGGGTTGGATGATGTTTGCTGGAAAATGTTGTATGTAACCTCAGCAATAGATAGGGACAGATCCATTCTAGGATTCCCTACCCCTTTCATTGAAGTCGATGGGGATGGTAAATTCCATAGGTCTTTAAAATAACCCATTTGAAAAGAAGCTACTTGAAATATCGCAGCCTTCGGCTGACCGGGGACAACCGAAATAAACTTGACATAATTCGAAGGTGGCGGATAATCAAAAGTCCCCATTATAGATGGAAACAATTCAACACCTAAGTTGACGATACTTGGCTGTGGGTTGCCAATCATCGAGACTGTGGATGCCCCCGATGAAGGGTCAAGATGAGAGAAGGATAATTGATCAACAATTATGATTTGACCTTCGTGAGGAAAACGTAAGACACAAAAAATGGTGGATACAACTACTGTCATAGTGTAGGTCCAACTCCTTCCTAATAAAATATTGTATTCGAGAAGCACATTGACTAATTCTACTTCGGCGCACACGATTTTTCCCTCCAACTGCACGAGGAAGGAGGGGATTATGCCATGTGGCCTAAAAGAATGGCCGTTAAACATAGTTAACAATGTCGATGACGGAGACAACTCGGGTTGGCCAATGGCCTTCCAACATGCCAACAATATCATGTAAGTCAAGGAACCCTCGTCTACCACTGTGCGGAAAATTTTCCGTGTCAACAATTTTGTGGCATAAACTAGTAATATCTGAATAACGACGTGGTGAGGCAGACAAGGTTTATAATCGATAGGGTAAAAAAAATCATTCCTTAGTTAACAGTATCGACAACACCCAAGGTATACAACAATGCTTTTCTCTGTGAGAGGAAACTCTAGAGAACTTCCAGAGCAGACATCACAGAAGGAGTTTGTGCTAGATTCTCCATGACAGAGTAGTTCTGAGAAGCCATTGCATTCGGGTTGTGATAATCCTTTTTAAACACACCCTTAGGGATTCGAGTCATATTTTCTCCCACGATATTCTCAATACGAAGAGGAGGTATTGGGTTGGAAGCTTATTTTCCCTTGTCAACAGATTTTAGCATTTCATAATCATGATCCCAAGTCTATATATGAGCATTTGATCTCATAATGTATATGTTTGTGGCTCCATTATTAGCATTAAGAATGGGGGCTCCATGATTGACCCCAGGTGCATTCATGGATGAGGAATATTGAGCCATGTTTTATCCTTGTGGGACAGGGTTATTTAACACAACAGGCTGTTGCTGTGCCAAAATCTTTTGGGCTTCCTCAAGCCGAGGGGATTGGTGAGACAAGTGATCGTCTGTGCAAAGCTTACAAATAAACTTCACCTTATTCTTTTCATTTTTACCCTCACCAATATTACTCACAAACTTTTTATCCCCCTTTCCCTCGGGTCGTTGGTTACCCTTGGGATTCGTTGACTACACTTCCAACGTTTGGGTTGTGGGGGAAACCGAACCAGAAGTCTGGCTGGACACAGTCTATTGAATCGATAACTGTTGCAACTAGTTAGTCAATTGATCTGTGCGATTACTTTGTGCTGAGCCTAATATACCATTGGCATGAAGCCCATACTTCTATTTGGTTTTGTCAAAATTCAATCGTGGTGCGTCTGGGAGAATCTCGTATAGCATACCAGATTGAGAGTAAATTAATTGCAGTTGTTGGGCTCTCATAATAGCCTCTTCTTCAGAAAATAATCCGAAAGTCATGACGTCTTTGGAAACACAATGCACCAAGGACTTTAGGAACCACTCGAGCAAAAATGTGGGAGGGACCTTCACTTTGATCAAGCTCTTTTGGTGATGCCATTCTTGAATGTGATTGGAGATATGGACAACTTTCGTTTGCTTGAAGTTGGCCAACAACTCAGTGCCGGCATTGTATCTCACCGGTAACTAGAAATGGTGTAAGAAAACCATTGCTAGGTCGTTAAAGTAAGAATACTTCGAGCTATTGAGATCAATATACCATTTTTCAACACCCCCTATGAGAGTGCATTGAAATAAACACAACTGAACAGAGTCATCCTTCAATGAGTTGGAGGAGCACCATAAATGAAACGTTGTAACATGATCACCTCGATATTTTCCAGGCTTGCCTTCAAATTTAGGTATGTCTGAGGGAAACTTAGTTAACATGGGAGGCCATCATGGATCATGACAGATCGGATCGTTCAACAACCTTGAAAAATATGGAAAATGAAGAGTTTCTAGGAAAGGTAACTTAGGTTGTGGTGGATTCAAAGGAAAAGAGGAGCATGGGTTTTGACTGGCACCAGGTTGCCAGGAAAATTTTGCTTGCTGGCCAAGGTTTTGGTAGAAACCATGGTGTCCTTGGCCAATAAAAGGAGTTTGTACATTATTCTGCATCGTTGATGGATTCACATAATTTGATGACATACCTTGGGTAGGGATTGCCATCGACATGGTATTCCAAGGACCTTGGGTGGGGATTCCCCTAGCCGATTCTCTTGGCATAGGTACTGAACCCTTCCCAGGGTGCCACTAAGCATGGGAGGATTTCCCCCTGATCGACATCCCTTGTGAAGAAAAAGAGACCTGCTAGGAATTTCCAAGACCTTGATAGGAGAAATCTCATGTCATCTCTCCCTGTGAAGGAACGATGCCTTGCATAGGGTTGGGTTGATTAAAGACAAGGTTTCCCCTTGGTGAGAACACGTATGATGAGAAATCATTGTTTCTAAAAGCACCAAACAAAGATAAATACATAGACCCAACCAAATTCATATAGGACTGAGGCCCATGACTCCCTCCACTGAACAATATGGAATTAATATTAAGCCCAAACGAATGTTGAAAATCACCTCCAAGCGAAGGGGGCATAGGAAGGATATGACCCCCACCGTAATGGATATAATTAAACGGAGTAGTGGTCCCCGTGAAGGATCCTTTCAAGATAGCATTAGATCTTGTTGGCCCTCGACCAAGTTTTGGAGAACCTTGGTCGTGTTTGACCATTTTTGGGACTTCGACAGGCTGGTCAAAGACGAAGCACCCAGGCGAAGCGTAGATCACGGGATCTCACCCATTTTTGTGGGATTTTTGGGTTTAGGGTTTATGTAATGGGTATGGGATGTTGGCCCATGGGTCTTACCCATGTTTAGGCCCCTTTTGTAATGTATAAATAAGTATCTAGGTGATGTAAGAAGGAGTCAGTTGTAAGCTAGTGAGCTAAGTGAAAATAGTTGTGAATTCTTTGTGCATACTGTGTGTTGAGAACTTGCAGAGATAAGTGCAAGTGATTGTAAGAAGGCTCTATGCTATGCCAAGCTTGGGGAAGGAGGATCTGGAGAGATGCGTGAAAATCTCCTATTTTATGTGGAGTTGGTTTTGTGGCTCTGTGCAAGTAAGAAGATTGAAAGAATATAATAAATAAGACGAAGAGTTGGTGGACATATCCCCATGCTGGGGATGAACCACGTATACCCTGTGTTGTGATTGCTCTGTGTGATTGATGTGATTTATGCTTAGTGTTGTAATATTTATGTATGTAGATACATCTGATGGAGTAGCTCAGTGCTTAGTGATATGAATGAATGCTATATCTGATCTATTTCTATGTGCTAAGTGCTTGGATGTGTTAGATCTTATTGAATACTGCGATGTTCTGTAATTCAGGTTTTACTTGTGATTTGAATAAGGGGTTAAAGACTAATGAATATTAACTGCTAAGTGTTTTGTTAATTATTGTGATCACATATATGTGTCCCAACTAGGTTGTAGACACTTGAGTCCTGCAACCCCCCTGCCTCTACCTCAGGTGAGACTTCATCGTCTTCATAGGTGTTGCTGAAAGGGACGGTGGTTAGGGTTTTGTTGGTGCATTATTGAAGCGTTGAACCCTGGGTATGCCCCTGTGCCAACAAATGGTTCCGTTGCCGGGACCTGAAACTGTGATTGCTGGGAACTGAAGAAAAGAGAAATCTCAGTGCGTAGATCTGTTTCTCTAGTGCACATTAATATACTTGACTTGTGAAGCTCTCTGTTAAGAAGAGAAGTCCGATCTGAAGAAAATAGGTAAGATCTTAAAGATTTGTGCTTTGATAAAGGTAAGGTAAGTGGAAATTTTTGTTTCGAATGAATGGATCTAGGTATGCTTGATAGATTTTGTCCTAGTCTGAAAACTAGGGCACACTAGAAGAAAAAATATATGATATAAATAGATATGATATAAATAGTGAAATATATGTTATCCCTATGCATATAAAGAATTGTTGGACTAAAAAGTGGATGTAGGATCCTAGAAAGAATTTTTCGCAGGTCTATCACTATGATCCCAGTGCATAGTACATGAAAGGTTGGGGATTGTTTAAGATAAAGAGAGGATTGAATATTTGTTATAGTTGTATAAGACTAAGACACCTTGCTAAGGAATGCCCTGGTAGAGGTCATATTTGCCTTTGTTGTAAGGCTACTGGACATGAATTTTTAGATTTCCCTAGAATGATTGCTAAAGTTGAAAATATGAACATGAAACAAGAAAACCATGAAGAAGGTCAAGAAACTAAGGATATACGAAAGAACCAAAAAGAATCCGAGGCTATATTATTGCAGATGAAAGAAACACTGAATGATCACAGAGACATCAATTTATTAGAGATCTTAAAAGCGAAAGAGTGCATAGAAACAAGAATAGGAGACTTCAACATATACTTTGTATTGGACGCATAAACACAGGTGAACATCATGACATAAAGTACTTGGGAAATCTTAGGAAATCCTACTATGGTTCCTTCATTGGGAGGAATAGGATTGTTTAAAGGAAAGATGATAACCCTATGTGGAAGACTTGGATTGAGAGAGATCAGATCTGAAGGAAAGAAGAAGAGGTGGCCATAGAACAAAAAAAGAAAGAATTAAGGGATTTCATGGCTATGAAAATAGAGAGACTAATACAAGAACAAGAGGAGAATTCAAAGCAACCATGGGCCAGAGACCTGGCTGTCAAAGTTGAAAGAATGCAAGAAGGCTTAAATAACCTATCCATGCAGGAGAGTAGAGCACCTACTCCAGAAACAATAAGAGAAGAAGTATTATCCTTGAAACTTGTGAAATATCCTCAACAATGCGAAGTTACTATACTAAGAGCAGATAAAAACAAGAATGGAAAGAGGAATCCAGAGATGTAGATCATAGGGAAGAAAGCAAGAAAGCTCAGTAAGAAGAAAACAAAGCTAGAAAAATTGCAGGAGGTTCCAGAGGGGACTTCCCAGAAGGAAGGTTTGCCGAACTTGAACCTCGCCAGAATAGTAGAACAACGCAGACTGACACTTCGCCACCACGAAGCAATATGACTATTGGAGGCGTCCTGACCATTAGAACAATGCTCCAGAATGGATAGAATCACAGTTATTGCTGAATGTTTTCCATTGGACCGTTGGGACCGTGCCATAACAGATGGAATTGTATTGATTGAGGCATTCCTACCCGTTGGAGGAGTCTATTACAATGTTAGCTATTTAACTCGTCGAATGTCTTAACGGGGACACTTTTTCCAATTGTGATTATCCGAGCCCACAGAGAACTAATTACTTTCGTGCAGTGCTTATTGAGACCTCACCACCCGTTTTGCTTACCTTGAGCGATTTTCCACCTACCCGAGATATCTGAGCTCGAGCGTGTTTGTCAGGTGACCTTAGTGGAGTAGATAAATCCATCGAAGAAATCCTAATAGACCTCATGGACAAGAAGGTCATGTTTGCAGGAAGGAGTACAGGCCTCATCGACGAGAGGAGTGCAATCATGCCCATCAACTAGACGTCAATCTGGGCCATCCCGAACTGTGATAGAGAAACAGAGCAAGCATCGCGACGACTTGGAAAACATGAAGCTCATCCCATCGGTCCTTCTTGACTATATCCTGCCTCTGGCTAGCGCGGTTAGTCGTGACAATGTTCCAAGGGACTTTAACTATACACTGATCACTGCGTATGTCCCGAAGGGGATATGCATAGTTGGACCACAGTTAGGAAAAATTTTGACGCTGAATATCAGTGACTTCAACTTAGGAGACCACACGAACTATGGCATGCTTGCACCACACAAGTACTTGACCAAGACAATGGGGAAGAAGTCGAAGATAATCCCCTAGGTGTTGACCATGGACATCGTAATATCAACAAACCTTAATGTGATGAAGATACCACACTTCGATAGACATCAGGAGGTTAACGCATGCGTTAAAATACTCCCGTCGTGATTCCATGGTGGTTACCTATGGTTGGATCGATGCATCACTGTAGATCTGACACTGATCCACCAGATCACTGGATTGAGCATGCAAGGACCGGACCCTCAGGATTTTTACCTAGGGAAGGTTGCATATTGCGCCCTAGTGCAACGAATAAAAGAAATCTATGGTGATGTGGAGAAAGGGAAGCGGGGCTACAAGGTAGCCTCCATCCAAAATGGTGCAGTGCATCTATATTTCTAGTTGATTGTTGGTAATCTCGTTAGGAAGAACATACCAACGTAGGTCACTAGGTTTGTCGTCAACCTCACAGGAAAATGCGTTGAAGGGATGCAGATGAATTGGGCGAGCTACCTCTTCAACCAGTTGGAGCAAGATTTTTGAGAAGCACATGACCAGGGCTACGAGTTTCACTTCAACTGGTTGCTGATCCTCATTGCCTTTATCTCTTGGGAGATTCCAGCAGGAGCAACCTTCCTGGAAGTCAAACTATCCAAACCATTGGCCACGAGGTTCACTACCCTCTGGTATTCGAGCGACATGGTGAAGCAATGACAGTCTAATGCGGTGTTCAACACCTACTACTTATAGTTGAAGAGAGCCATTAAATCCTTCCCTCGCATGCTGCCGAATACACTTCATAGGTTCAGGCCAATAGCGAAGTTCCACGCAGACAGGAATTTCATTTACATCACTACATGTAGAGACAAACACAAGGAAGAGCTCTAGTCCTATTACAAATTCACCGAGGAAGATATGGAGGAAATAACTAAAGGAATGGCCTACAAAATTCCTTGTACCAGTTGAACAGATAGAACTCTCTGACCCTGATATCATCGAAAGTCTTGTAGTCACTCGAGAAGAGTATGATGGACCCAACAACAGTAAGAAGAAAAATAAGGAAGAGGTGCAGGAAATAAACAATGCATTAGAGGAAACTACGTCGGAATCACCTGGAGGAGGAGGAGATGATGAAGTAGACCAAAAAGAGGAGGAACGGGAAGAAGACAAGCATAAACATGACGAAGTGAAACTTCCTAAATATCCCCTTACAGAGGCCTAGAAGTTGAAGAAAATAAAGGTTTCCCCAAAGAAACCCTCAGCGCAGAAGAAGTCACGAGCCAATAAACCTCCATTACAGACTGTGCTCATGGTGGATGATATTGACCTCATCATTGCCACTGTATCAGATACCTCAGAGGACATTTTGCAATGAAGTGAAGCCAAACAAGAGACAATGTTCGACATGATCGAGGTGGAGCTCAAAGGGGCACATCAGGCTCTTTATTCAATCTGTACAGTGTCTACTGTTCCATTGTCATAAGGGGGCATAGAAGTAGGAGATGAGCTTGCCCAACCACATAGATTATCATATTCGACAGAGGCCTGCCTTCATCGGGTCTAGGAGGAAAAGGATTAGGCCACAGAGGAATTAAAGTAAGCAAAGGAGGAAGCCTTAGAGAAACGTCGGATTGCATAGCAAGAGAAAGATGACCTCCAGGCAAAGTTTGTAGAGGATAAAGCACATATCCAGAAGGAAAAAGAACAGTTTCTCACAGAGAATATTGGATTTAAAGAAGCAGTCGCTAGAGCACTTCGCTCTCTGCCGGGACTGACACAGATGGAAGAGGAAACAACTGAGATCCAAGTGGGGAAGCTCGCTGAAGCCATTCAGTAGCTCAAAGCAAGAGTAGCAAAACTGGAATTGTAAGCAGTGCCAAGCACTCCGTAGGAAGTGCGATATCAGAGGGACGAAAATGCTTGGAGCACAATCGAAAGAATCAAGGCATTAGCCTTATAATGAAAGCAATTGAGAAATCGAAGTGTGCAAACTTATGAGCGCCTTGTAGAGGATCCAGAACTAAGGAAATTGGAGTCAAAGCTCCAGGAAGAAAAGAAACAAGCAGCGACAGTGCAATCACAGTTGAAGGTACTGTCAGTGGTCGAGAAGATGAAAAGGTCACAGGAACAACGTGCAGTTCAACAACAGGTCCATGCCATCCAGAGTAAAGTCATGGAAGTGATCCAGAGACTCCAGCTGGTACAGGACGAAGATTACAAAATTTTTGAGGAGATCAAGGGACAAGGTGCACAACTGGAACAAGTGGTCACCACAGTGGAACAATGCTTGGAAGGACCTGTCACCGAGACAGTCATTCAGGAATTCGCCAACATAAATCCCTGCCCCTTGAAAACAAGTCTGTAGAGTAGAGTAAGTTAAAGTCGAGCTAGAATCAAAAATTGACATCCCATATGAAAAGGGAGCACCAGATGTGTTCTGTATAGAAGGAACAATGGTCATAGTCGTTGTGGGGACCGTGCCAATTCCATAAGTTGGAGGTGTCTGGTTAGCCGTAGTCCTTATAGGTGGAGGTGGGGGAGGAGGATGACACCTCCTCTTGGCACAACCAGGATGGGAGTATGTGGACTCCCATAAGAGGTAGCATTAGTTGCTTCCATCACCAATCTTCTAAAAAGACGACGATCAGGTGAAGTCACCTTAGGAGGAACTACCTAAATAAGGAGTGGCCCTGATAAATCAATGATCATAGGGTTTATGGGCTTCAAGCATTCAAATTTGAGGTAAAAAATGGTAGACTCCTCTAGTGCAAGTGTATATTCTCTAGGAGCAGGCTCGTGCAAAAATTTCGACAGCCCATTCGCTTCAAAATAACCCTCTTGATCTAGCCTTCGCCTCAGCGGTGGTAGAGGTGGCTCCAACGTAACCAGCTTTAGGCCATGAAGCTTATGTGAATGGAGAAGCTATTGATCTTCCACTTTGTGAAATGATCAACTATCACTCTAAGGTTAAGCTAGTGTGAAACATAGATCACACACTAAAAATTCCCTAAAGGAAAATCAAGAAATCAATAGACTGGCAAGAATAACACTTACACCAATTGACACTAGAGAAACTTACCGGTGCAAGTGTAAMTCAAACAYGGAAAAACCCTTTGGATGTGCTTTGCAAAGTGTGATCCGACATCTKCCCTAGGTACTGCGGTATAACCCCGCAATCACCTGTGTAAGTCCCTACAAAAAGGAAACTAGGTTTCCAGGTCGTAGTCAGTCACCAGGTGGGTATAGTCGACAATCATGCTGATTGTAATGAGAAGAATAGTAAAGTTCRAAGCCTTTCAAGGGTACCAAAGGAAAATGTCCTAGAAGACARTTGAGGATATTGAATGGATTTGAGGTCCACGAAGCTCCATAGTCAAATGTGGTCAGTAAATATCCCAAGAATGACCCTCAATATATGATACCCACTACATTTGGTTTGACTTTGGAGGGGTTATCTCCTCTACCTTTCCTCACRCAACCTCATGTTTAGCCCTTGTGTTAGAGGGGGGTCCCGTCTAACTCTTACAAAACTATAATTTTACACTCCCTATCATAGACTCTTAAGTTTATTTAAGTGTCCTTGAAGAGTTTCCTCTCCACACCTATTTCAAGGCCCTAAAGACTAGACTACTTAGTGTACCTTATAAACATAAAATTCTAGTTGATTTTAGCATTAATCGTTGATTTTAAATGGCTTAATTAGTCATGGGGCCTGGAAGTGAAACTCATGGTGTTCTTGAGAGACGAAAGAGAAGAGTTAATAATATTTTATAACATTATGCAGAAAGAAAACTACATTCTACAACTGAAAAAATGGTTGTTTAACTTTGAAGGTGCAAACTTTTCAAAATATAGACCAAGATCCTAAAATGCAATTTTTCCTAGAATACTTTTTCATTTCAAAATGCAATGCAAAATATTAAAACTTTCTAGGAAGAATCCTAGAAGGAACTTTGTAATCATAACTCTTTTCTTTTGTAGAAACAACCTATGCTACAAGCACCAAACAAACATGCATAATAAAATACAAATGCAGTTAATGAACTACAACATTTTTTTTTCATTTTTATATGCTTAGAAATGAAAATAACAAGCAAATTATATTTTTTTTCTTTTTCAAATAATAACCAAGGGAAAATGATGGAAAACCAAAGACTGACACAAACCCTAAGCCACTACTTGAAAGCAGGGATTCACTGGAATCCATGGGAGAACCTAAACCTCACAAGTTCACCCTTAACCTTGACAACAAACAAAAAGATAAAGAAACAAAATGATTCTTTACAAGTTGCAAGACAATATAACCCTTGAACCTAGATAAATATACTCAACAAAACCCTAGAGAACTTAGGAAGACCTGGGAAGCCAAGAGATTCCTAACAGGAAAGAAAAATATTTTGAAAAAATTCTTCCAAGACCACAAAGACGTGCGCTGTGCATAGCCAACCTGCGTATGTATGCGAGCTATGTATAATGAAAAACACATGTGTACATGTGCTATAAAGAGAACAAGGTGTGTACACCTCTATAAATTTTCAAAAAGAAAAAGTTTGGACAAACAACTTTGGGAAGGGAAGATGGTAGGCATCTAAAAGGTGACTAGAGACCCAACTTGACTCAGAACACTCAAAAAACTCAGAAAGAAACTAAAAATCAAATAAAACCAAGATTTCCCACCAAGACTCTAGAGAGAATCCCCATTGGAGTCACCAATTATGCTATGGTTGAAATTCCCCCTAAACTCGGTCAAAGGAATAGGTAGAGTGATAACCCCCTAAAACATCGACTTATCTCTAATCTACTCCAAAATAATCTAGACTAAATGATAAGAGAGAGAGAAGAGAAGGTTAAGAAGAACATCTTGAATCATTTCGGTTGATGTAGACCTCTTCCACTTGCTATTGCCTCTTAGATCATATATCTCCTCCCAAAGATGACCTGCAACAGACCTAGAACACAACACGACATCATCTACAATCTCTGGTAATCACTTAAAATCCTAAATATAAATGTAAATTATCAAATAGATAAGAACATGTACACATAAAGTGTAACATACCCTGCCACCGACATGCCGAGGTACGCTACCTTCAAGCCCACCCTTGGACTTCTTTCTCTTACCGATACCTTTTTAAATTAATAAGGATGCATAAAGAAAATATCTAACGACATGGACAACAATAACCATCAAGCATGCATATTCTAAAGATTCAATTAAATGATAAATAAATACACAACAAAATACATTCATATACATGTAAATAATACCATAAAAGAGAGCACTTATCTTTTATAAAAGAAGACACCAATTGGCTGCAGACCAAGGACGTTCGACCAAACCGTAGACACTACTATTCCAAATCTCAACAACTTTGTCACCCTCGAGCCAGGGCTATGAATCCACAAGGACAGTTCCAAAGTGTTACTTGGCTTCCCAAACCAGTCAACACTCAAGCTCTCATAGGATTTCCCAACACTCACAACAATCCAAGTACCCAACTCTCTTATACCCAGCCTACACCACCCAAGAGAATGGATCCCCACCCTTCTCTTCCATGCAGTCCCTCAGGCAGTCCTTCTCCTTCCAAGGCTCCAACACAACTGGTCCATAATCTCCATGTTGGAACTCTTAGGACTCGCATTTGTGAACAAAGATGGACACAGACCAAAACATCTCAGACATGTAGGCATCAAGTCATGGATGAATTACAACAACGACCTCTATAGCCAATAATACTATGTCTATTCTTCAGCAGTTCATTTCCCTTTCCCCAAGCCAAGACATGGATGAGGAAGGATGAATGGGTGATAGGTAAGAATGGAATGAGATCTCCATGCAAGGTG
>ML776901.1:115871-135962 GCA_009831015.1 Picea engelmannii | reverse complement strand
TCCAGGGACGGGTTTAAGTAATTCATGGGAAATCAAGAACCTCCTAGCCTCCCCCAAGAAGATCATGTAACTGATCCACTCCCTTAGACAAAATGGTAATTAAAATAGGAAACAAACATTTAGCCCCTCAAGCCCCGTCTCTTGTGGAATCATAGCCCCCTATAACTCTAGTCCTTGTTTGTCTAGCAACCAACGATGTATTTATTATTAATAAATATCAAAACATCACATTTCTTGGGCACACTAGCCTTTTAATAATTGTTTGGGCACTCTGGCCTCTCAACAGTGTAACAATACATTATTTAAAATGGGGGCTCAAAACCTGGAGTGTTACATCCCCTCCCCCTTATTTTGGCACTGTCCTTAGTGCATATACAAAATAGAGATCAAAATCTCAAAATTTATTCAAAAAGCTGTAGGTACTCTGCTTGCATGACATCTTCATGCTCCCAGGTAGCATCTTTAGGACCGTAGCTAGTCCACTGAACTTTTACCAGCTCTATAACTTGATTCTGTAGCATTTTGACCTTTCTGTCCAATACTCACACTGGCTGAACCTGAAAGTCTCCCTCTGTCTCTACCTAGATCAAATGCCAATCAATAACATGGTTAATATCATGTACATATTTCTTTAGTAAATAGACATGAAATACATTATGCACATTCATGGAAGCAGGCAATGCAAGCATGTATGCAACTGGCCTTATTCTGTCCAATATTTCAAATGGACCACAGACTCTGGCTGCCATCTTTGTACAAATACCCAATTTCAAGGAGATTTTCTTGGGCTTCACTTTTAGAAGTACATTCTCCCCTACTTTAAATTCTCTAGATTTCCTACTCTTATTTGCATAAACTTTCTGTCTATCCTGAGCTGCCTTTAAATTTTTCTTGATCTTAACCATTTGGTCTTCCATATCCTTGAGCAGCTCTGGCCCAAGTACCACTCTATCTTCTTTTCTTCTCTGGGATTGGTAATGGCTACAGCAAACCCGCTGGGTGCCTATGCTTAGTCTTCACCTTCTGACATTCTATACATCGAGCGATGTAATCAACAACATCCTTTTTCATTCCCGGCCAAAAGAATTGGCTTCTTACTACTAGAATCATTTTCTAGTAACCAAGATGTCCAACATAAGGAACATCATGCATTTCCTTCAATACCAAATTCCTCAGTTCTCTGGAACTACGAACATAGATTCTATTCTTATGCATGAGTAATCCATCTTCCTTTATCTCATACCCCTTTATTTTCTGTTGTACATCTTTGTGCTGTAAGCTTTCCTTTACCTGTAGGTAATGCTAATCTGTAACAAGATCACCTAAAATTATACTCTTCAATTCTGATTGATGCATACTGACAATAGTAGCATGCATGAGATGCACTCTTGTATTAAGTTCATCGACAACTTTATTCTCTTTTCCTTTGATATGCTTGATATCGAGGTCATATTCACTTAAAAATTCCATCCATCTTGTTTGCCTGACATTCAAGGTTGGTTGTTCGAAAAGATACTTCAGTCTAATGTGGCCTGTCCTTAATTAAAATCTCTTCCCCATGAGATAATGCCTCCATATCTTCAAGGCATGGACAATGGAAGAAAGCTCCAAGTCATGCGTGGCATAGTTCCTCTCATGTTCCTTAATATTTTTGGACTCATAACCAATGAAATGTCCATTTTGCATGAGGACTCTCCCAATTCCTCCCTTACATGCATCTGTACATACTACAAAACTTTCATTTGGGTCAACAATCTTTAACAAAGGTGCACTAGTAAGTAATTCCTTCAACAAACTAAAAATATCTTCACACTTAGGTGTCCATTCAAATTCAGTTCCCTACTTTTGCAAATAAGTGATGGGATGAGAAATCTTAGAGAACCCTACTATGAACCTTCTATAGTAACCAACTAATCCCATAAAATATTTGACTTTTGACACATTTCTGGGTACTGGCCATCCTCTAATGGCTTTAATCTTCTCTAGATCTACTGCTATGCCCTGCTCTGAAATAATGTGTCCCAAGTAATGGATCTGCTTTTGATAAAAATAACACTTACTCAGCTTGGAATACAACTGATGTTCTCTCAACACTTACAATACCAGTCTTAAGTGATGTTCATGCTCATATTCAGACTTAGAATAGACAAGTAAGTCATCCAATAATACTATGACAAACTTATCCAAATAATTTCTGAATATGCCATTCATTAAGTACATAAAGACAACTGGTGCATTGGGCAGTCCAAATGGCACCACCACAAATTCATAATGCCCATACCTGGTTCTAAAGGATGTGTTATGAATGTCTTCTTCCTTGATCCTTACTTGATGGTATCCTGACCTCAGGTCAATCTTTGAAAATATCTTTTCTCCTCTTAGCCGATCAAAGAGGTCATCAATTCTAGGTAGAGGATACTTGTTCTTTATAGTACACTTATTCCGTTTTCGAAAGTCAATGCACATCCTCAAGGTTCCATCCTTATTTTTGACAAAAAATATTGGTGCTCCCCAAGGTGAAACACTTGGACGTATGTACCCTTTCTTCAACAATTTCTCCAACTGCATTTGTAATTCTTTTAACTCTCGTGTGCTCATTTTGTAAGGTGTTTTTGACACCGGGGCAGCTCCTGGCACTAAATAAATTGAGAAATCTATCTCCCTTCTTGGTGGTAGCCTTTGTATTTCTTGGAATACATCTTCAAATTCTTGTAGTACCGAGAAATATTCAAGGCTTGGACCCTTTTTATTTTCTGGCTCTTCCACATGAGCGACATACAATTGACATCATTTTCTAAAACATCTCCAGTTGTAAGGATGTAATCTTCGTTATAGAGATGGGTCTTGGAACTCCTTTCACAGTGCTCTATTTTCCATCTCCATCAAGAGACGTAAATGTCTTGCTATGACAATCTAGGACAACATGATGCTTGTCCAACCAATCCATTCCAATATTTTTGCAGGGATTCTCTTCCATGTCCTTGCTCATACACGTATTTAGCCTTCCTGATGGCCTCAGTCAAGTTCTTGGGCTCATCATACCTAATATTTTCTTTTTAAAAGGATGGTAGTCCACTTGGAAATCACTGCATTTTCACCTTATTACCATTAATGAACCCAACATGCTTTAACAACCCCAAGAAATTCTTCTCATATTCTGCCATAGTCATGCTTCCTGACCTGAGTTCAAAGAAATCCTGCATTTTCTTGTCATAGAAATGCTCTGAGAGGTACTCCTTCTGGACGTACTTCTTGAACTTCTTCAAAGTGATCCTATTCTCATTAATATGTTTGAATTGCTTCTGTTGATACCACCACATTGCAACTTTCCTGTGTAGATGGTAGGTGGCAATTCTAGCTTCTAGGTTTGATGAATAATTATGCAATTGAAAATACCTCATGATTCCAAGAAACCATGATTCAACATCATCTTCCCTTTATTTTTCACCATCAAAGGAGGGTGGCTTAAGCTTCCTCATCTCTCCTTTCAAACTGTCCACTTCATGTCTCCTTCTTTGGTTCCTAACAGGAGACACCTCTGGACTACTTATGGAATCATCCGATACATAAAAATTCCTTGTTGAGTAGGGAGGTGAGTGGTGTCTATGAGTTCTGCTAAAACTTCTTGAATAACAAGCTCTTCCACGATCATCTCTTCTTTCACGAAACCTTCCTTCTTCCCCTGGATCAGAGCCATTCCTTGTTTTCATCTACAATTGGTGTAAGCTCTACAACACTCAAGTATTTATCTAACTTTTCTCTCTTATCAACATTTCATTGTCTGCCTTGTAGCTCTACACCTCTATTTTCGGAATTCTTACAGTTTCTATTAATGTTTCTTGCTCTCCTTTTCCCTTGCGTCAATTGGACTCTGTCTCTTCATTACCAACTCTGGTATTCTATCCTTCAGCCTCTCTATCATGGATGGAGGCTCCCTCACCTTGTCCCATCTCTCAAATATTCATTCCTAGCTGATATGTTTAAATATCTTAATTCTGCAAAATGTGCAAGTGACCATTTTGTTAGAATTATGCATATAAAGAAATTTTCCAAACAATGCTATAGGTCCCTTTATTCTTAGTTCATGAAGAATATATCCCCATTCTCTACAAAATAATAGTGTCCTATTATCCTTGGCTAATATAAAATTTCATTTTTCATAGGCGCTTCCATCAAACCAAGTTTCAAGTGACCACAGTTCGAATCCATGGCTTAGTTTCTTCCTTAGCGCCTCGCTCCATTTTATTTCACAGGGGGCTTGTGCGAGCGAAAAACCCGTGGCTAAGTTACCTCCTAAGCCCTTTTGTACTTTTACATGGGACCAATGTTGGGACCAAGTCCTCTGGACTTCAACCTTCATTTATTCTCTGTTGTCAACTCTTGTTTCCTCCTGGAGTTACCCTTCGCTGAAATATCCATTAGCTCCACCACAAGGATCAAATGATCGATATTTAATCTCCTGTCAATTAGACGACCCCACCCCCATCTGGAGGCTTCATGAGATCAATGGTCTATGACTTAATCAAGTGTTTGGATGGACGATCCTCTATTAATTTGGTGGTCCAGGGGTTCAGGACGTTCAGTTCCTGCACTGCTCAACTCCCCCGAAGTGACAATTCACTGAAGTGCTTACCTTGTCCTTCCACTGCTTGATCCAATGGTTGAGAAAGGTATCGAAGGGATCCTAAATTGATGGCCTGCATGCCTTCGCGACTTCAAGATTCAACACTTTTTACTCATAGAGAATTGAAAACCCCCAGAGTACCAAGTCTTCGGACTATGAGATTTACTGCCACGTGTATTTTGGATTCAATGGTCGATATGTACTCCAACCTTCGGGAGTTCTCGACCCAACTCAAATTGTCACATCTTTTTCCTCTGGAATGTCCAGTCTCCGGACTGCACGATCTGTCACTATGTGGAGAAACACAAGAAGAAGACACGTGGCCCAATCAGGTGGGTGACACGTGTCACGTTCTAACTGAAATTTAAATCCTCCAAAGGTTCAAAACTCACTGACACATGGAACACATCCCATGTGTCCACGTCATCCCAAGTGAGGTCCATGAGCCACATCACTTTGTAATTTCGGGCTTCAGAAGATTTTATGCTTTCATTCATCAAGTCCCCTGAACTCTGAATTTCTGAACTGCTTAACCTTCTGGGGTCAACATCACCTCCAGGTGACATCATCATGCCCCACCACTTCGACTCTTCRGGCTTCGAGAGTTTCCATACTAACACACTCCAATTCTCTCRAGCTTTGAATTCTYGAACTAGACAATATGTCGACACGGGTATTCCCTAACGGATGGTCCAGATTAACTCCAAACTTCAGGATTAGGGATATTTTCCTRCATGCAGCATGAGGGCTCGTTTCTCCTGGAGTGTCGATCCTCCGAACCACCATGATATCTATGAATCACATTCACTCACGTGCAGATCTGATGATTGAGAATTAAACCTACTCAACCTTTTTCTTTGCCTTCATCGGRCGACCCTTGTTCACTCACCCTATGATCCAACGATCTATGATCTCTCTTGATACCACAATGGCGATCTCTCCCGAATTCGAAAGGGATGATCACGATCCTTCGATCCCTTACAAAGGCTCTTTGATGTTCTAGCTCCTGCATAGATTCTACAACGCCATTCACCCTAAGATTTTCAACTTCAGGTTCAAAATTGGATCTCAACCACGAGACTTTGACCAACATACCTGACCCATACCAACCCGGTGTTTCAACCATAATCTCTGATACTAATATGTAACATACCCCGCCACCCATAGGCTAGGGTACGATACCTTCAATCCCACCCTTGGACTTCTTTCTCTTATTGATACCTTATTAAATTAATAAGGATTCATAAAGAAAATATCTAATGACATGCACAACAATAAACAACAAGCATGCATATTCTAAATATTCAATTAAACGGTAAATAAATACACAACGAAATACATTCATATACAGGTAAATAATACTATAACAGAGAGCATTTATCTTTTATAAAAGAAGACACCAACTGGATGCAGACCAAGGAAGTTCCACCCAACCGTAGACACTACTGTTCCAAATCTCAACAAAAGTGTCACCCCCGAGCCAGGACTATGAATCCACAAGGACGGTTCCAGAGTGTTACTTGGCTTCCCAAACTAGTCAACACTCAAGCTCTCATAGGATTTCCCAACACTCGCAACAATCCAAGTACCCAAATATCTTCTACCCAGCCTACACCACCCAAGAGAATGGACCCCAATCCTTCTCTGCCATGCAGTCCCTCAGACAGTCCTTCTCCTTCCAAGGATCTAGCGCAACTGGTCCAGAATCTCCATGCTGGAACTCTCAGGACTCATAGTTGTGAACAAAGTTGGACACAAGCCAACGCATCTCAGACATGTAGGCCTCAAGTCATGGTTGGATTACACCAGCGACATCTACATCCAAAAATACCATGGCTATTCTTCAACAATTTGTTTCCCTTTCCCCAATCTAAGACACAAATGAGGAATGATGAATGGGTGATAGGTAAGAATGGAATGAGATCTCCATGCAAGGTTCGAAAAAGTGAACAATCTAGTGAATGAATGTGTGAGGGAAGAGTGTGTGAGGGAAGAGTGAAGCGACTAGTAGCAAAGCGAGGATGAGAAAATGANAGAGAGAGAGAGAGAGAGAGAGAGAGAGAGAGAGAGAGAGAGAGAGAGAGAGAGAGAGAGAACCAACGAATGGCCTCCCCCAAGAATCTCACATAACTGATCCACTCCCTTAGACAAAAGGGTAATTAAAATAGGAAATAAACATTTATCCCCTCAAGCCCCATCTCTTGTGGAATCATAGCCCCCTATAACTCTAGTCCTTGTCCATCTAGTAGCCAACGATGTATTTATTATTAATAATGATCAAAACACTACATTTCTTGGGTACACTGGAATTTTAATAATTGTTTGGGCACTCTGGCCTCTCAATAGTGTAACAATACATTATTTAAAATGGGGCCTCAAAACTCGGGGTGTTACATAAATTTTTGTGATAAAGATAATCTCTTTTATTCACAAACAAGATGAAAGGTTACAACCTTTGCTTGCGGATACCTCTCCATGAACCAAGTTCGGGCTCCTCTATCGTGACTCCAAGTACACCAATCCCACATAGAATTCTCACAACCATGGCAACACGAGAAGAAGGAAGGGTTGCATAGGGAGAATGGATGGAAGGGAAAGCCAAGGATAGAACTTAGAGAAAGATGAAAAACTTGGGCAATGAGAGGGAAAGGGTTTTTGCAGAGTTTTCTTGTCTCCTTGTTCACATGTTCAAATGATCCCTTTAGACCCCTTTTTATATGAGAAAAAAATGGTTATTTGGTTTGGGGAAGGGCTACAGGGGGTAAAATGGTTGAGAAACCCTTCATATCCTGTAAAATCCACCAAAATACAAACAATTTTATATTTTTTGCATTTTTTGGGAGTAAATGTGGGATGAATAGCATGTAACATGTGTATGTACATAGGTGAATTAGCATGCAACATGTGTATGTATGCAGGCTGATAGTGAGGAAGAGCACGTACATTATCCAAAAAAATGTTTTTTGAATGAAACCTCAGTATTATGATTGGAAAAGGATGCAAATGGATGGGCCAATGTCTTGGATGCATAGATGTGGCATTTTTGGACTATAACACTATTTACGAAATGATTCAAAATATTTCCTAGAGAACTCTTTTCTATTATCTATCCTTGACACTTCTATTTTCTTCTCTATATGGTTTTATACATAAGCCTTCAACTTTGTGAATTTATCAAAAACCTCATCTTTATTCTATTTTGGAGTAGGTTATGTTGGGGTACAACGCAACAAATGAGGTAGACAACGAAGGAATGGACCAAAGGAAGTAGYGCRCGCGAAGGAAGAATGGAAAGCAGTGCGATAGAAGGCAAGGAAAACAATGCACCAAGAATTAAGGAGAAGAAGCRTAGAGTCAAAGCAAGGAAYGGTTGGATCGAAGACCAATCACGAGAAATAAGTTATTTTGTSGAAAAACCTAATCCACTAGGTTTAGGGTTTAGGGTTATGATGTAAAGGGTTTTTTCCCATATTTTGTAGTATAAATACATGATGTATAAGGTAGATAGGGAATAATCAATTATTATCTTTTGGTGAGAGTCTTGAAGTATTCGTGAGAACCTTTTTGAGTTTGATTCGTAGTCATTTGTTTTGGTTGAGAGTTGTGGAGCTCATATGGAGTCAGTTTGGAGATTCATGGAGTGTAAATGAGGGTTAGGTTGCAAGCTATGGAGCTTGGATAGATGGTGGTCAGCCTCACAAAGTATTACAAACTTTTGATGTAATGTGCACAATGCACTATTTTGATGAATATGAATAAAGAAGACAGATATTTATGGACATAGCCCAGGGTGGTGATCCATGGTAAAACTTGTGTTGTTGTGTGGAATGTTTTCCTTTATGCTTTTTTTATGATTTTATGTTGAATGAATAAATGAACGGATCAATCTGTTAAGGTTAAATTACAATGCGCACTAGATTAGACATGTTATTTCATGGAGAGTAAATGTTAAATATTAAATGAATGGTAGATATGAATGATGGTATGGTAGAATGAATTTTGAAATAGAAGAAGGATAAACATGCTTAACATCCCATGAACATCATCCCTTCCAATATTGTAGACATATGGTTCATGCAATCACCCATAAGCCATCTCGGGTGAGACTGCGCTATGAACTCTGTGCGCAGTGTTTCCTTCTGGTTTACCAGAGGGGCCAATGGTTTCCAGGGTTTTGTTGGAAAACTAAGGTAGAACCCAGGTCATCCCATACATCCAAAATTCTACATGAAATACAACCATGTTTCCCTAGATAAATCGTCGATAAATGAGACATAGTAAACATATCCTACTAGTTATGGAACATGTATAGGTCCAAACACATCATTGTGTATAAACTCCAAGATCCATTTTTCCCTTGTATCACTAGATGGGAATATCACCTAATTATGTTTACCATATACCCAATTTTCACATAAACAAAAATCTAAAGAACAATCAAATACACCTTCAACCATATATTTACTATCCAAATTAGAAAGGCCCTTCACTCCAATATGTCCTATTCTTTAACACTAGAACATTGTCTTCTTTATAGAAAGAGTAGGAATTCTGTTTATTTCATTCTCAGGAACAACAATACTATTACACCCATCAATAATAGTGCTTACCAACAACTTGTACAAAGTTCCAATGTGAACACCCCTCAACAACACCATCGCTCATCGAACCATCTTCTATATATCCGTTTGAAATATGGTATGCACACCCACATTACTCATCTTACTCACAAAGATCATGTATCTAGCCAAACCTAGAATATGCAGAACACCAAAAATGGTTTTAACCCTTCCATATTTAAGAGACAATTAGACCCTTCCATGTATCATTATTTGGTTTTCAAGTCATATATGAGGAAGGAATTTCCTCCATTATACTTTTTATATTCACAAACCACTCTCTATGAGGAGTCATATGAAAAGGCACATGTAATTTGATTAGACATGCATCATGATCTGAATGTGTACTTGTAGAGGCCAAGTACACATCCCCTCCTTCTTTTGAGGAGGCCTCCCCTTTTGTGGAAGTAGTGTGTAATGTACCTAGGGATGATAATATGGGGTGCCCAAGGGGATAATGAATGAAATGTGGCCATGCTCATGGAATATAGGATCATACGATCCCTTTCCTTTATCAATTTTTTTTATCTACAATCTTTCTTATAATGCCCAATTTTTCCTGATAGATTGCCATGGAGATTTATATTACCCTCTAGATTTGTATTTAACCCTAAAGGATTATTTTTTTTCTATCTATAAGGTGACTTGTCACAAACAACACATCCTTGGTGTTGTGGAGAAATCTCACCTACAGATAAGCAAGATCTCCCGATGATCTTCCTATTGATCCTAGATAGAATATTATTTTAGACTTAAGTGGTTTTCTTAGACACAAGAAAAAAAATTCATGATTTTACTAAGAAATGATAGAATAAAATACCTTGATCTTGAAGTTTTTCCTCATATGTCTTGGCTAATGCAGTCCTAAATTTCCATCTCCAACTCCTACAAACTTCTTCTTGCACACAAGATACAAAACAATACTATTATACTTCTCTTCCTAGTGTTAGAATCCTAGATCTAGCTGTATCTACTCAGATATACAAGGAAATAAATCATATCTGAATATTTTCAAATGAAATACAAATATTTCGAGGGGAGAACCGATGATCTATTAATGAATGTCTAAGAAACACATCAATACACATTACCTCAAGGTGTAGATGCATTCCTCCTAGTACCTTGCTCCTTGCTTCTCCTCAAATTTTAATGAATCTAGGAAACCTGACTGCAACTGATCTGGAATGGAAGAGAACCTATGAATTTTGGTAGTATAACTCTATGAATGATTCTTCCTTTCTCATGCTCAAGATTATCCTTCCTTATATATATTATTTGAAGAGGCTTGGGAGAGCTTCTAGATATTATAGAAACTAATGGAAACTCGAATGTTGTGAGTTCTAAGGTTCATTCCATGAAGAACCAACTCATCCATCATTTAACTCATATAAAAACTTTGAATCTAGAAGGTTACATGGGAGGTCTCTCTTTGCACGTTGTCAACTAGTGACTGGTCACAGGTTGTCATGTGTGTGACTAGCGACCTTTCGCTCTTTGATGGAAAACTAACCAATGAACACCCTATAAAATTAACTGAATCCTAAGCAGAAGAGTGTGTATCATATGCCATCTTCTACTATGTCCCTCCTAATACTGTAGGGTGAAAATTAAGGCTATAAAAAATGCTCCCTAATGTGTGAGGTCAGGAAAGGAATGGATGTCTGAAACACAATACAATAAAATGTCACCAATGTGAGGCAACATGAGGAGAGAGAAAATAGATCAAGAAATCAAACACCAAGGATACGAACATGTATAGACCATCCCCAAGGTAGACATACCCAGACTCAAAAGAGAATAAAAGCATGGCCACCAAAACAATACATTGTGGATACATGACATGAAATGCAAGACCATGGTCACAAAAAATAATACACGATGGATCCATGTCATCAATGAGATCATAGCCACGAGAAAATATAACATGGATCTATGTCACAACATATACATCAAGAAGACAATGAGCACTAAGGAGAGTGCCCCCAAAGTCTTCAAAGTACTCATATAGAAGTGATATACTCCATCACAACTTGGGAGGGGTGATGTGAAGGAGTGATGTGGCCCCAAACCCAAGGTCTTCACTCAAACCCTGATGGTATGATTCTACAACATACGAATAATTGAGCTTATGTTGAGCATGGTAGAAACCATCTAATTACTATTCATGGAGGTATACTGTTAACATATGCGAGGGAACCCACCAATGTTGAAAATGGGCCCCAAGGTACCTAGTACAATCTAATGATTGTGAATAGAGGATATGAGGTCAAACACTCATAGAATCAATCTATAAGGATTCTATGATGTAAACCCACGGTCGATTGCAAGGAGGCCTACCATTGAGGACTGCAAGCTACAAGGTACTAGTTGGTTTCTATATATATCTCGTAGATAATGTGTTGAAGTCGATAGGAAGAGATTCGCCGAAGGAGGGCCTTAATGTATCCCCCATTAGTTGACTTGAAACATACACTGAGAGATGATGTGAATAGATAGAATAACCAAGTACAAATGATACAGGGATGGACAACTCCGAAGGTTGAAAAAAAATAGATGGTTGACTCTGGCTTAACTTCCCTTGAACATATAACACGACATAATGGTGACTTGGTAGAAAGAATTAATATGTGGAATAATATAGTGCAACAATGCAGGAGGCATTGAAGCACTCTCCATGATGACTAGAAGAGTAACCAACTAGAGGAGTATTTGAGACTCACATTAATGGTATGACTCCTAAGAAAGATATAACCCAACTCTAAGATAATGAATCAAATAGGTGCCATGTGCAAGGGTGAATCGACTGATGTTTCCATTTCATGAATAGATCAATGGTTAAAAAACCCCACTTGTTTTTTGTTTTTAGTGTCTTCTTCATTGTTTAATGAGTGCAAAAGAGAGATAAAAGTGTGCAGGCTAGTGTCTTTTTCATTCAGTTTTAACGAGCCCAAAAAAGAGGTAAATATTTACTCGAAAGGTGTCTTTTTTATGTTTTAGCGAGCATGAAAAATAATTAAAAGTGAGATCGTTTAGTTCCTTTTTCATGGTTTAACAAGCATGAAAAAGAGGTAAAATTAAGCTCATCTAGAGAGAATGAGTGGGTTAACAACATGCTTCTACTTCCAAGTGCATGCAACCTACCTAAGAAAAATGAATGCAAATGGGTATCGAGAAGTGAGGTCCACTCTTAGCAATAGTTTTCTCCATGGGTAAATGGTCACAAAATAGAGGCCAACTAATGCAAGAGGCGAGTGGTCAGGTGTTACGACAATAACATCAAGTGGGATCAAGGAAAACAAAAATGCGATAACATGAAGCATGGCATGAGAAACAATTGCATAAGTGACTGTAAAGTAACATAAAAATGACGTGAAACCCCTTAGGATATGGCCAGAATATAGGTGAAGAGAGAAGAATGAGGCTCAATGTTGAGTCATGGCGAGTCTATAGGAGGGACCTTGGGCCTACAAGAAATCATAAAATGGGCACCAAATGGAAATATGGGTGCAAAATAGGGTGCCCATGAAGGGATTCCACTATTGTGCAAGTTAAGACATGCAAACATGGGGTGGATAATGTCATAACTTGATGGGATTGAACCTAAGGCATGATATTGATGAAGTGGACAGTTAATAATGAAAAATGGTGTCGTAGGGAAAAAATAACCCTATATTCTAGTTAGAACACATACCTCAAGTTCATTGGATGTCGCCATAGAAAAAGGATTAACAAAAAATCACCGAGTCCTGTAAACACATCCGTAAATATTAGACTAAACGTGTAGTGAAATCTAAAAAAAATCAAATGTTTTTAGATTTTTTGGATATGATATATGTAAAACAAAAATAATTCACACCACACACCTATGTAAAATGTACTACACATATGACACTTTATGCAAAGTAGATCCCATTGCTAGGCTCAGAACAAGGATTTTTATTGTCATCGATGAACTCATGAGCCATTATCAACTTCATATGGTTCAACATGCTGGGGCCATGCCACATAGTAAAAATTTTATGCGATCTAAGATAATCATCATGAGCGGTTTTGTGAGATATGAAAGCTCCTTGATTATTCCCATCAAGACATGAAGGAGGTACAAAACAAAAATCTTCGATGGAAGGGGGAGTAGAGAACTCAGTGGAAAGTTCTAAAAAATATAACCAAGGAAAAAAAGGATAAAGACTGGGGGGTTTACTGGATGCCCCCAAAAATTCTCACAGTCTTAGGTCAAGACTCATCATGCTAACTATCATTAGTTCCAAATCAGGAAAAGATGATCAATGCATCACCTCATCCTTGGGATTATCTATGGAAGCCATGACATCTAGGATGGTCTTTTATGATGGAAAATAAAAATCGAGAATGCCATGTGAACATGGAGAGTCAAAAAACTGTGCAGGTAGAGTAGGATGATCACACTCCATATGAGGATGGAGTTTTTGATCAGTATTAGCTGATGCCGATGAGATTTCTGGGGAGCTAATCTCAACAATTGTGAGTGTTATTTTGGATCCATAAGACTCAAATTCCTCAGGATGAGGAACCACTCAAGGATGGAAATACCCAAGGGATCCAATGGTAAATGAAGAGATTATATGGACATGAGAAATGGTCATGGAAGGGGATGGTGGGGGAAAGGGGGAAGTGCCCATCAACAAATAATATCTGAACATCCACGCACAAACACTCATGTAAGTGCTTTGGGAATCATCAACAAAGGGTATATTCGAACTTGCATTGGATCAAAGGTCTAGGGTACAAAACAAAAGCTAGTCAATGGTAACTATATTCCCCCGATGAAGGAAGTGTAAGACCCTAAATATAGATGAGTCAACTATAGTCATCTCGTAGAACCAAGTACACTCGAGTACCAAATTATACTCACGAGGTGCATTGATGAACTCCATGGAAAAAAAGACAGTATGACCACCTAACTCAATGGGAAATGCAATGATAATTCCATGAGGATGGAAAATGTGTCTGTCAAATTATTTCAATAGGGTACTAGACGTATCAAGCTTCAGAGAGCCAATAAATTTCCAACAAGAAATGGACATGATGCAAGTGGAGGATCCTTCATGAATCATAGTGCAAAGGATGATTTTCCCCATTATTCTCACTTTAATATGGAAAGATATTTTGTGGGAAATCCTATGATGAAATTGGTTTGAATAAAAGGTAATAAGGATCAAATCCAAGGGATCAACCCCCCTGGGCAGACATGGTACATGGTGCCTGGGCCAAGTATTCCAAAATATTGTAGTTGTGGGTGGCCCATGCATTCAAATTATATGTTGTACATCGAAAAACACCCTTCGGGGGGTGAAAAAATGTGTCAAAGGATGGATTCTAAATTTGAAGAGGGCCAACAGGCTGGGAAGAGGAAACATGATCCTACATGGTAGGAGTAGTCTCAGGACTATCATAATTCCGAGCTCGAGTCTGAAGGGAAATTGTCTCATCACACATGAAGACTATATCATTCTAGGACAACCCCTTGTACTAAGGGGTACCTACCATGCCCCCTTGTGGAGGGGCAATATTTGATGCAACCATTTTTTGAGGCTGAGCGGGGGAAGGATGGGTTAAAACAACATGATGTTGGGAGGCATTTTGTTGTGCCAAATAATGATGGATCTCATCCTTCCTAGGAAAATATTGAGTAGGGTGGTCCTCCCTACAAATTATGCATGGGAACTGACTCTTATTCTTCTCTTTCATGCCCCCCCCTAGTTCTTTTGTTTTTGAGAGGTCCCTCACTCAGTATTAGAATTTTTCTTCTTATTCTTCTTATTTTTTCCTCTAGGTTGTTGAGGATTATTCGGGTGCATGTATTGCATTGAATTCACCTCAGAGGTATGAGTGGGGACTAGGGAAGTTTGAGCAATAGACACAACAACTCGGGGTTTTGATGAAAGAGTCATGTGACCCATCTAATCAACGATCTAGCCCATAGAGGCATGGGAAATAGAATGGAACACACCATCAACATGTAGTCATGGGTTTGGACTACTTGGATCCGTCGACAAATGAGGAGCATGAAGGATAATATCATAAAGAGTGCTTGATTGAGAATAGATCAAATCTAAGTGTTGGGAATGTAAGATGGCCTGCTGCTTAGTAGCCACCCCTGCCATAGCAACATTTTTGGAAATGAGTGGTAGGAGAGACTTTGTGAACCACTCCATCAAAGGTTGGTTAGGAATATGGATTTTTATCATTCTACATCTTTATCTTCACCCATGAATATGATCAAATATTTGAGTGGAAGTGTCTTGACACAAAGACATCAAAATCTCTATTCCTATCTCGTACCAGATGGGAAATTGGTAATGCATTAAAAATTCCATAACCAAGTCATTAACGTTATTTAAGGAGGCACCTTTAAGTTCTATTTACCATTCCTTGGCACCTCCGGTTAGGAATCGCTGGAAAAGACACAACCGTATAATGTCATCCATCAAAGAGTTGGATGAACACTACATATGATATGTCATGATGTGTATGGATTGGTCTTCTCCCAAATTTTATTCAATATTTGGCATGTTGGATGGGATCTTTGCAAGTATGGTCAACCACATAGGATCGTGGGTGATGGAATATCCAACAATACTGAGTGGGGGGTGAATTAGTATTTCCTACTTTTTTTTTATTAATTCCAATTGATATTAAGAACACACATTAATTATTCAATTAATCAATATATGATGAACAACAAACCCTTACGAACACAATATTTTACTGTGGAACCCAACAGGGAAAACCACCAACTCTTTTTTAATTAATAAATTGTTCTTTTAGAAAAATGTTTTCAAGCTACAACTTGATGGAGAGAGTGTCCCCAAGTTTCTTTAGCTATGACTCAAGGGATGCTTCCACACCCCATTTACCAGCTACAACTGGAAGGAGGCTACAACCCCCTTGTTTATCAACTACCACTGAAAGGATGCTTCGACACCCTATTTACCAGCTGCAACTGGAAGGAGGCTACAACCCCCTAGTTTAACAACTACCACTAAAAGGATGCTTCGAAACCATATTGACCAGCTGCAACTAGAAGGAGGCTATGACCCCCTACAGGCTTGTAGCCTTCCCTAGCACCACCCTACCACCTTGTTTAAAGTTATTTTTGATATGTGAATTTGTTTCTAACATCCAACTGATTTCACAATGCAATTCAATCTATGTTGTTCTTCATATTGAATTTGATTCATGAGGCCATTACCACAAGTCCTATCAGATTCAAATTTTTGACATTGACTTGTTTTCCCTTGCTCCACCCTTCCTCCCTTTATGCAGGTTATAAAAATTATAACTCTCTTACTGTACTATGTTCAAGGTGTTCATAAACACACAAAGATATTATCAATTCTTCAAGTCTTGTGAGAATCATTAACTGTTGAACTTTCTACTTGTCTGTTGCAACCTCTTCTTGTATGGTATTCTGGTTATCTGTAGTCAGACTTCATCTCTTGCTCTCTGGCTTCTGTCATTTAGTATTCAATGTATCTTCTGTAGTCCAATAAAGTTATTTTATATCAAACACTATATTGCATAATTGTTGCTCTGTCTCCTTTTGTTCTTGATCTTCAATAGGACATTAACATGCACCTTAAAACCAAAAATTCTTCTTCTTGGACTCTGCTTATGTTTTGATCTTCTTCTCTGGACTGCAGAGACACCTTATTCTCACCACTCTTTCTCATTTATATATTCTTCCAACTGGTGTGAGCTATGAAACATTGTGTCCCTTTGTTTGGACCATCACACCCCTTTATTTAATAGTAATCTCGTTTGTTTTTTCTTTATCCAAATATTATCGAGAAACCCTTTCAATTTAATGAAAATGATTTTCATTAATCGATCACAGGTATGGATCGATTTCATTTAACTTAATTTCAAGTTTATGCAAATATTGCAGAAATCAAATTCTGTAGAGGTGATTCCTTCAAACCATTTACATATGACCATAGGTGAAGACCCATGGGCTTATTAATTTAAGCACTGCCTCTCCTTTCATCCTTATTTATTTATTCCATACAATCACAGGTGGTGACCAAGTGCTAGGCTAAATAAGTGCTTGATCACTTGTCAAGATTTACGGTCATGTTTTAATAGCACGATGAGATGAATGACTGTCATTACTTCGGGACTTTGTCCTTCGTGACTTCCATCCTATGCAATCTTTCAAATCTCTCGAATAATATTTCGTCGTAGTAGATCGGACAATCAATATTTTATTTGGACAATGAACAGTTCTCGTTCATTTCAGAACTTTGGGCATTAGGGAATTTGTTGGTGATCAAACTCCCGAAGTAAAACATCTCAGAGTGATGTAACTTGCTGATGTCACTTGTTGATGTGGCACTTCCTGAGTGGCTACAACGTGTCACTTGGATTCATGGCTTATATATGCTTAAAATACCTATGGGACCTTGACATTTGTCATCATCTAATTATGCTAGGTGTCCTTGCTGACGTATATCTCTTCATATGGAACATGTTCTTCTCCTTGATCTAATGATCATGATACTATCCAAAGTGTTCCAATGATCGAACGAGTCATATCCACTTCGGGACTTCGGATAATTTGATTTCTCCACTTCCCATTTCTTCAGAAGTGAGATTCCCCGAAGTGTAAACCTTGAGTAACTTGACTTCATCCAATGGTCATTATTTAACCTGAAAAGTCTTAACATGATCCAACGGCTATCGAGAATTTGACTATTCAGGATATCGGGCCTTTGGTCTTACTTATCCTATCCTTCTACTTTCCTAGATCTGAAGATCAGGATATCTTCCGAAGTGCTTCCTTAGATTAGATGACTTACGTCTATTTCAAGAAATTTGTGGCACTTACTCTACCCTTCCATTAAACATGATCTAACGATCCTGATATCTCCTGAAGTGTTCTTCATATCGGACAACTCACATTATCTTCGGGACTTTGGCCTTCGAGTGATCTTACTTGTTCTCAACACTTTTCTCCCGAAGTGGTCAGCACCGAAGTTGACCACAAATACCTTGGCATGCTCTGAACAGATCGGATGATCCTCATATACTTCGGGACTTCGTATCAGATGGTATTTGTCTTTGATTATCCTATCCTTCCACTTAACTTGATCCAATGGTTGATGTGTATTGCATAAACGTAACTTGTGTGTGGTTTAATTTGTCGCCCAAACTCCGCAATTGAAGTTGTGCGATTGTTGGTGAGTTAACCAGAGTCTTCGATCTTTGAATCGATGAGATCTGTCGATCTAGAATAATTGTGGGATTCGAAATAACGTATACCTTAATTCTCCCTTCGTGCTCCACAATCAATCCCTTCCCTTGATCTAGCGCTTGCGTATCCAACGATTACGACTTAATCTGATTGTTTTATGGATCAACCATAGTCGTCGATATTTGATTTGATGAGATATGATGATCTAGAATAATTGTGGGATTGGAAATAACATGTAGTTTAATTCTCCCTTCACGCTATGCAATCAATCCATGCACTTGTTCTGGCGCTTGCGTATCCAACGATCCTGGTTTGTCCTGTGGGGATTTCGATCTCGATCATGTTTCTACACTGTGCTTTCCCTTCTGAGCTTCATGTGCATCATCTCTTCAGAGATTATGATCTTCAGTCACTAACCCTCCCAAGCTCTTAATTTGTTAGTCCTTTTGCAAATGGATTTTCATCCCTTTGTTCATACCAACTCATCATTATAACCTAAATACATCGGTTGTTGACATCAATGACAATATGTCCAACAATCTCCCCCTTTATCATTGAGGGAAACACTCTAACTTCGTACACAAATTACCCCTGTGATGATTCTTTTCTCTATGAAGTTACTATCCCCCTTTGACCTCAATGGAAAAGGGTTTCTCCCCCTATGGTAATCCTATGTCTGTCTGAATGCTACTGACCAGAATTTGAACTCAAGTAACTCTTCCTACAATCATACTTTTCTTGTCATAACTGAATGACTCCCCCTATCAATCTTCTCTCTCTACTTCTAACTTCTCTTCCCCTTTGTTTGTGAAGGGGTAGTTATTCTTGACAAGATCTCTCCCCCTATCATTTCTATAGGATGCCATGTATACTGTTATCACTCCAAGAAACCCTTTGTGGTTGCAGACCAAAGGTGCTTGGTAACTTAAGAAATGAATGTTTTTATATTTTGTAAAGGTGGATCAATGGGATAACTCAATTCAACTTATGACATTCAGACATCAAAATGATAAACAAATGGACAGTGCTCTCCAAGATTGGTTAAACAGTAAAATAGCTTTCAGTGGATGAAGAAAAGATTGTTCATAAACCAGTGCAAAGCAGGGTCTAATAAACAACTAAAGGAACCGATTATAATGTCATGAACCAAACAATAGGATAACAACTATTCAAGGTTTGAGAACAATATAACAGTGAAGAAGAAATATGAAAAACTGCCACCAAAATGGAAAGAAACCTGTGATCTGTATTAGCAATGAAAAAGTCTGAGTACAAAGAGTATTACTGTATCCAGAATCGAACCCTTCTTTGATATCAAAAAAAGGCATTTATAGCCTCTTCAAACAGTTATACAGATCCTAAAAACATGGATCTGTATTTAATAAAAACAATTCTATTCTATCTAAACAACTTGAAATTAAAGTTTTTAACAACTAAACTAGATAGTCGATCTGTCTTCAGTTTCCAAAATCACCATATGCCCCCTTCAGCTCTTAGTATGTTCAATGTGGTGAAAATGGCAGGACACCTGTATGTGACTGTTCAATTTCCCAACGTTTATGGTCGAGTTTTTAGGAAATGGTTTTGGATGTGTAACCAAAATCCCTCGAATCCCT
>ML776901.1:98375-115469 GCA_009831015.1 Picea engelmannii | reverse complement strand
TTGCTCAGAACTTTTGATGACAAGGCATTGTTCTTGCTGCTCAGATTCTGAATCTGAATAAGGCAAATTAAGGATGTTCTTCCCTGTACTCTGCTGTGTAGGATGTCCTGAATTCTGCTGTATAGTTTTCTCTGTAGTCTGCTCGAATTTCAACTTTCTCTTCAACCTGTGAGGCTTCATTCCAGATATCCTGTCCTCTGAAGGTCCTGGTAAGGCCCTTATTCTTCTTGAGCTGCTCTGAGGAGAGGATTGCTTCTTTGCACCTGCCATCTGTTCATTTGCAGTCTGATTCTGGGTTTCAAAACCTTCCCAGAACAGGAAGTGCTCCCAGCTCCTCTCCTGTTGTTTCAATTCTTGCAGGATGATCAATTTTATGAGGCCAAGGTGACATAGAGTAGTTTTCACACTCAAGGGTTGAGCTCTAATCCTTTTGCATACCTTAGTCAAACTGTGATACAAGAAATAAGGCAAATTGATGGGGGTCTTGCCTATGAAGTGATCCAAGAGTTTAAAATGATACATCATCAATTTGTCATATCTTCCCTCTGATGTAATGTACAATTGGATGCCTTTGAATAATTCTTGCCATTCTTCATCTAGATATGCAACAAACATACCTTTTCTCCAAGCTTTGTGTCTGTACCCCTCTTTCAAATAGACCCTGAAATCCAAATTTTTAGGAGCGGTGGTTTTAAACCAGCTCTGACCAGTTCTTGGAAATCCTGTAGCAGCGGCAATGACAACCTCATTCACTTTGATCTCCATGGACCCAACGCGAGCTTTATTTCCATCAAAAGTCTTGGCAAAGGCTTCAGCTGTGGCCTGGTGGTACCCAATTTGTAACCTTTCTACAAATTCCATGCACCCTGCGTTTGAAAAATGCCTCTGGACCTCAGGATGCGATTGTAAAAAGATAAGTTATCCAATTCTCGCTTGAGTAAAGAGCCACTGCGTTTTCTCACCATTCTGCAGTTTAAAAACTTTGACAATTAGAACCCCTGTAGCTGCCAGTCGAGCCGAGCTTCTGTGCTGTTGAAAGCAGTTCGGGCTTCGACTCTGTTTTGAAATGAATGAAGACTTCCACAGCATTCTGGAAACGTTCTATGATATGAAAACCATTCTTTGATTTGATGTTGTCAGGCAGGTGGTACCTCCTCTGTACCTGCATCACCAAACACGAACCTACCATCTCGGATGCCATGAGTGTTGTGCGTGAGTTCTGAGCCGGATTCAGATTACAGCCATATCCTAACATGCATGATCGAGTTTCTATCATTTCCCACTCCTATCAGTGCATGCCTTGGATTTACTGTGACGTGGGGTGATCATATCATCATTACTGTCATATGTGGATATCATGCACGTGATTCCTGCCTTGTTCAGCAACGGCCCGCGGAAAACGCCTCTGTCAACTGCTTGCTTGCCACTTTCACCAGCACGCGATTCTGTGAGAAAATCCCTGTTAGCTGCGGAAAGCATGTACTTTCCACAACGCACCATTAGTTAACAAACACTCCTTAGCTGTTGAAAGTGGACCATTTCCACGGCGCACCATATTAATTGAAACCACTCCTTAGCTGTGGAAAGCATGTACTTGCCACAACGCGCCACCCGCGAACTCGATTGTCGGACCTTTTGAACTTTACCACTTTCAACAGCGCATCAACTAAATGAAAAGAGCTCCTTAGCTGCTAAAAGTCGACACTTTCCACAACGCACAATCAATTTTTTAACATACATTAGCTGAGGAAAGTGAAAAATGAACATTTTGGAAAGAAGACTTTATGGGTCAAATTGTTTCCTTATGACACACCAAAAACTAAAATTTTCTCAGCTATAAAAACTCAAAAGTAACTTGAGGACGCTACCAATAACCATGATATCCACTACAAAACTCAACCGAAAGAACGGTTTCATTTTGGGAGTTAACATATACCACTATATACATTCTACTGCTTCCGCTGTGGATACTTTTGTCCTACCGAAACACTGAGCAACTGAACCTTATACTTTTCAAATGACCATTCGACCTGTCCATTGCTTCTCATCGATCTCTAACCAAATGTATCAATATTTATTCAAGATGATTTTGATGTCTTCTTTATTCATAATATTGAACCAATTCTCATCTTTGCATGCCTCTTTGATTGAGCTGGGATCAATATGTGACAAAAGTGATATTTCTGTCTGATACAACATTTGTCTTCTTGTTTGCACTCCATCGCTTTTATTTCCAATAATCAGTTCTTCAGGATGATTCTTTTGAGTCATTCTTGAGGGTGTCTTTGTGTCTCTTCTTAGGAATTCTTCTCTTATCTCTTCTTCTCGAATATCTTCCTTGTCTTCACTAGTATCCATATCATCCTCTTCCTTTTCTTCTTTATTCTCTTCTAATTCTTCTGCTTGTGTACCAACTGACTCATCATCATCTTCATCTTCATTGTCAAGTATAGTCTCTTGATGTTTGATCCTTATTGTTTTTAAATCATCCACCTTGACATCTGCACTCTCAACAATCTTATGTAATCAAATATGTGGCATTTGTATGCTTTCTTGGTAGAAGAATATACAAGAAAGATACCTTCATCAGATCTAGTATCAAATTTTTCAAGATTCTCATCAAGCCTTTTGATGTAGCACTTACTTCCAAATACCTTGAAGTATTTTACCGAAGGAGCTCTCCCAAACCATAGTTCATAAGGATTATTATTACTATTAACCCTGAGTTTTCCTTTGTTTTAATATGTATACTATTGTGCCTACAACTTCCCTCCAATATCCATAAGATAATCTTGCTTCATTGAGCATAGTCCTTGCAACCTCCTGGATTGTTCTATTCCTTCTCTCAACAATCCAATTTTTCTGAGGTGTTCTAGAAGCAGATAATTTTTTATTTTTATTCCATGAGTTTCACATAAGAGGTTGAGTATTCTTTTGTTTCTTTAAGTTCAAGAACTTTTCCTTGTTTCCTGTCATATGTTTTGAGCACTCACTGTCAACATACCAGAGATATTATTTATCTTGGGCTTTCAAGGCAATAAGACATTCTTCTTTTAATGTTTTTTCTTTCTAAAGATTCTTTTTCTCTCTAATGAACTTTGGTTTTTTTGAGACTTCCATTAATATGCAATTACTGGCTTTATGTCCATAACTATGACATTTGAAGCATTCTAGGTTCCCTTCTTGTAGAGGTGCAAACGAGTTATAGTTTCTGCTTTTAACTTGATTTACTTTTTGGTTATCTTTAAGGTTATATTTCTTAACCCTCAAGTTTTTCCTTCCATATGATCTACAATTCATAGATTTATGTCCATAGTTATTACATGAATAACAATAACCCTTGAACATCTGTGAAGATCTTCTGAAAATGAATTTATTTGTCAACTCCTTTTTGTTAGTATTGAAAGTAGGGGGAATAATACTTTCTTTCTTCACATACCCAAGCCCAGTCTTGTTGTTAGGATCTTTCATTTCACTTGAACTACATGTGTTTTCTTGTTTTTTCAACCTATGTCTCTTTGTTCTATAGTCAACAACCTTGTGACCGTAATAAAAAAATTAGCCCTAGGATTCACTTTTGTACTTGGGAGTTTTTTTTGTCTTCTTGCTTGTGATTGCTATTTATTTTGAGGTTACTCTTCTTGGGAGGATGAGCAGATTATTGAGCATAGGGTTTTTCATTCTTGTCATCCTTCTGCTGCATAGTTGTTTCTTTGGAGGTATCATCACAACACTTGTCATATTCTACATCAATCTGAGTAATAGGACTTGATCCTTTAACCATGTGTACTTGGTTATATCCAAGGATAGATTTGTTCGAGGGAAATCTTTGTAGACTGAGAATTTTATCAAGGGCTTCAGTTCCTTTCTTGAATTTTTCAACAATCTTCATTTGATCCTTGAGTCCAACAACTTCTTGTTTTAAATTCTTGGCTTCTTCAATGCTAATGGATGCTTGTTGTCTTGAACTGTGTAGCTCCTCTTGTGAGGACATTAGTTATCTTTTTAAGGTATGATTTTCTTCCTCAGTTTCTAGCTATTGTTGTTCGAGCTCTTCAATCTTTTGTTTCTCCTTATTAAGATATTGTTCCAAGGATTCCAATATCTCTTGATCTAGTTGGACTTGGATTCTAAAGTCAACAATGATTTTCTCAAGTTCTTTCTTCTTTGAACCTTGCTTCCTCCTTTGCTCCAACATGATATCCTTTAGTTGTTTACACATTTGTTTAAATTTTCTCAGAGCATCCAAAGTACACTCAAGCTCAGCTTCAAGATTGAATTTTGCTTCAATGTTCGAGTCTTCTTCAAAAGAATCTTCATCACTAGAATTGTTGCAGACTGAACTTTGTTCTGATTGATATGCTTCATTTGACTTCTCATCTGAGTAGAGGTATTTTATCCTGTCCCGATGTTCCTTTGCAGAGTTACATTCACCTATCTTCTTGTAACACACACATGATGGGGCATAAAAAATTTGTTCTCCTTGAGAGAACAATACTCTCATTAAGGGGTCTCTATTTCATTCTTCTCTTCTAGGGCTTTCCAGCCACGACCTCCATGCTCCGAACTAAGCTCAAAACTAGAAAATATCCTCTTCTAAGTCCTTCGGGTTCTTCCATTCCCCTTATACTTGCATATGGTCATGAGTTGTGACCAGACGCCAAAACAATAGGCGTTAAGACAACCCCGCACGAATCCCCCCCTAATGAAAATTCTCTGAAGTTCACAATCCGATGCCACGTGTCCTTGGGGATTCCAACGGTACTGATTCACTTCAGGACTTCAACATTTAGAAGTTTCAAACATTCCTACGCCTTTTTCCTCCAAAGTTACAGATTGAGAACCACGCATCCCTTCGCAGTCAATGATTGTAATCCACTTCAGGACCCCGACCTTCTGGAATCTCAACTCTCAACTTATCCATGCTCACTTTCTCCCGAATAATTTCACCTGGAGTCCATGATATATTGACACATTTCCTCCCACATATCGATGACCCCCAACTACTTCGACTATTCAGGGTTCGGGAGTTTCAAACTCCTACGCACTTGTTCCTCCCAGAGTGCTTTCACCCGGATACAACAGATTTTCGCCACGCATCCCCCTGGATCTAACAGTCTAGGTTCTCTTTGGCTCTTTCGGATTCAATATTTTCAACTCCTATGCACTCGTTCCTCTCCAGAGTGATTTCACCCGAATAAAATAGATTTCCACACGCGTCCCTCTAGATATGACGGTCTAGGTACACTTTGAGACTTCGACGTTTGGGTGATTCGATCGCTCCAACAATATATCCTCCCCGAGTACATTATTTCAGAGTCAAAGATCATGCGCCATGCATCCTTCTCGATCAAAGGTCATGGTTTACTTCAGGATTTCGATGTTCGGGAGTTTCTACCTTTCCACACTCACTTTCTCCTGAAAGGCTTTCACCCAGAGTTAATGATCTATCGACGTGTGTCTCCCATGAATCAATGACTATAGATCATTTCAGGGCTTCACACTTCAGGAGTTTCAAATTACTCACCAACAGAAACCTTCAAAGTTCAATCCTCTTGGAGTGTCAGATCTCCGGACAAGCATCCCCTACTATCAACAGTTAGGATGAACTCCGACACTTCATCCTTTGAGAGTTCTCTCCTCTTGCCACAAGCTTTCCTATGGAGTGACTTTTCTTCGAAGTGGTAGATATTCTGACACCTGTCCTCAGATATTGACGACTCAGGTGAACTTTGGCCTCCGGGAGGTTGACTCACTCCTCGAATGAAATCTCCTGGATTTGGTCAGCGTCGGGCTGACTACCTCATAGATATGACGGTCGGGATGGCTCTCGAGCATCCTCAGATCTAAGGCCCAGATTAACTTAGGGAATTTAAGATTTTGGGGATTTTACCTCCCTTACGACGAACTTTCTCAATTCCCCGAACTCACGAAGTCCAAAGGACTCAAGGGGTTAACTCCCGCACTCCTTCCTGTATCCAACGGTCACAACAAAACTTGACTCTTCCCGAACAAATCTCGTTTGTTTTTCTTCCAAAAAAAGGAACCTTCCCTTTTGATACTTCAATCTCGCTATTCTTCCTGATCTTTGTTAGCTCTGAAAGGCTTAAGAGCTTTGTTCTCTTTCTCTTGAACTTAATTCTTGGAATAATTCGTCCATGCACCCCTTACGCTCATTACTCAACTCTAGAACTTAAGTGGTTCTCAGTCTCTGTCTGCCTCGTAGAGAGCCTGTGCATACGTGCACTATCTCTCCTAATCTTTAACAAACTCCTTCCTCCAAGGGACTTAGAACAACTAGGAGTGTCGACATGCATACGTGAAACTGTGCCCAAGGTCGACGAACTCACAGTTCGTGGCTCTATCTTAATCCACCATAGGGCGCAAGAATTTACAAGTACAAATCATGTCAAATCCATATAATTTCTTACTTTCCTAATCACACAATCAATAAGACACAAAAAGGGATACAATATAAATAATTAAGAAAACATATCCATCCCTGCAACATTCATAGGATATCCAACTTTAATTCACAGTACCACTTAAATACACAAGATATGCGATTACTTATCTATTACAAGTGGTATCCAACTAACTGACTGTGGGTGTTCATCCTTCCACCCACCCATAGGCTCTAAGGAATTTATTCTTAGCACTCTGGCCACCCCTGTGCCAAGACATGATATCACTAGGGAACTCTCACAATTTCTTAAGGATTCTTTCTCTGTTTTAGCTTCTTCTCGGGTTCTGTTCTTTGTAAACTTTTAGATATTTCTTTCCCTATCATGGCCTTGATGAGGTTTATCAGATGCTCACTCAACATCAAGCTTGTGGCCTTACGTTCATCATCCACTGAAGAGCTCCACACGTTCTCTTCTCTGTTTCTATCCCCCTATTTCCTTGTCTCTATTTTTTGTATATCTTTTCCAAGGATGGTTCTCGACCCATCTTGTTCCTTCTGTCATAAGGGAACTCAAGTTAGCTTGGTCTTCCATACCCAGTGGTATTTTGGGCTGACAATCTATAGCTAGACCATGCTTCCATTCATGGGAGTGGTTGATAATTCAACCACTAGTCCTTTCTTCATTAACTGATTTCTCTCCTTGGGATCTGAAGGAGGTTTATTATCCTCATCATAGGGAAATTTTGGGTTATTTGATATAATGAACCCTATCTTATAGTTTTCACATTCTTTCCTCTAGTGATATCATGGCTAGTACTTTCAAGGCTTCACCCCCATAGTCAGTTATTGGCAACTCAAAAAATAATACATTTACACTATTCCCATGCCACATCATGGTAACCCTAATGATTAATTACAAGTTGGGGAAACATTGGTGTTACAATCCCCTCACCCTTAAAAAGGAAACATCGTCCTCGGTGTTCTTTCTCAGTAACACCTGTCATGCTTTTCTCATTCAGCCAATTTAGAAGTCTTTACCTTCTTTCTCGGTTAGGTCCTTTTTCAGACCCTTAATCTTCGTCACCTACTTTAAATAATTCTTGGACAATAAGCACATTAATCATAGTCTCATGCAATTTTTTTTTACTATTGCATAAAAATTCTAGGACAATTTCATATTCTAGCACAATAATTATCTGCGTAGTTTTTGGATTTGTATCCACATGGTTGTCTTGTTATTTTGGCTCACTATTTTTCCTTGACATACCAATTGGGTGCATGATCCCCATCAATAGTTTATAAGAACTATCAAGGTTTCATCTTCCTTGCGATCACTCACCCTCCACGCCCAGGGTCAGGCATCCCCTTCTCTGCTATACACTCCCTTGGGTGATCCATCTTGCCTTGCCAAGGTTTTCTCGCATAGGAAGAACTACCCATCATGTGCATGATCCCAATCAATAGTTTACAAGAACTATTAAGGTATCCTCTTCCTTGCGGTCACTCACCCTCCAGGCCTAGGCTCAAGCATCCCCTTCTTTGCTATACTGTCCCTTGGGTGATCCATCTTGCCTTGCTAAGGTTTTCTCACACATAAAGAATTCTAGAGACTCTATCAAGTCTTGCAGTCGATGCATCCCTCAGACTTTCTCTACCAAGGCATCCCTCTGACTTGTGTTACCTGAACATAATATATTCTAGGAAATCATGGCTTACCACGGGATTCTCATGGCTTAGCAGTAGCCATTTTTCATGCTTTTACAGCTTGACAGCCTTCCGACTCAGCTAAAGTTAGGGACGAAGGTTACTCTCCTTCTCCTAGCACATAAATAGTTAGGGATGAAGGTTACTCTCCTTCTCCCGACTCAATCATAGATAGGGACAAAGGTTACTCTCCTTCTCCCAAGTCAGTCTCTATTTCATGTGATCAGATTATACTCTTTCTCACAGTTCTCCCTCGAACTCGAGAGCTCAGTTTCTCATCTCTGCACTCTTCAAAAATATTTCCCTTTCACCTGTATCACAGGTATACATAAATTCATGAGACATCATAAATTTTAAATTCAAAAATTTTCTTGTAAATCTGTCATCTGCATATTTCCAAATTCCACATTCTGTTCTCATATTTGTTTCACACAGGAACCAGATTCATAATTATGGGACTTTCCTTCCCATAACAGTTTGTCTCGTTAGACAATTGGTGTTCCTTATGGCTTACAACACTGGAATATTCAACACTCCTTTTCTTCCTGCACTTCAACTTCAATCAACCAAACAAATTGTTAGTTTCTCATGCTCATACATTTTTATTGCATCTTTATAACGTCATCACAAACAATTTAAGAATTATGCATACTAACAATCAAATTCAGTTTCTCAAAAAGGAAATACCATTCCTTGCAGTTTGGCTCAGTAGGCAATTGGTCTCCCTTATGGGCTTACAATACTGCCATATCCAAGACTCATTTCCTCCTGCAGTTTCAACATTCCTCAAGCAAACAAATTGTTAGTTACCATGCACATTATCTTTTCAAAATCAGGCATACTAATAGTCCAAGTCATTTTTATCTATTCAAGGATACCAAGCAAAAAGGATACATCATCCCTTACCTATGTATCATGTCAGGCTACCAAAATTTTCAAAACGTAATTAAGATATCAATTGATTTTAATGAATGCACCAACATTAGTGGTCACATTCATACCCAATGCACCCTTGCATTGATTTTATGTTCCCATACTTTACGACAAGTACTTTTCCATGGTGTGTTGGAGTTTAGCCAAGATTTTCACCATATGGTTTGTTTATTCTCATTCATTGTTGCAACAGGACTATGCTTGTGGCTATGGGATGATCATGATCCAAAATCAATACATATGACACTACAAGTTTCACATGAATGCCTTTAAGCATTCCTCCTCATTAATAACCACCCAACACTCATGGACACCCAAATTTGGTTTTCTCTAACACCTATACAATGTAAGTAGAAATGTTGGAAGGTCCTCCTTCCTCAATAGGAAATCCATTGTCTGTCCTTTATGTAAACATGCATTTCCTCAATGCATTCCATGCAACATGATAACTATGAGAACCTTTATTCCCATAGAACTAGTCCCTGCGACCATAGTATAACGTAGACTGCTAAACTCTACCTTCCTTGCCTAGCCGAGATGAACTCTGTTTTCTCTCGATGCGATCGAGAGCTGTGACCTTAGCTCTATTCTTTCCAGGCACTATCCTTTTAGCTCTCGTGTCCAGGTGTTATGATCTTAGCTAAGCCCCTTGTCTTCAATTTGACGGTGAAGATATGTCTTTCCCTGGATCCAACGACGACAAGGCATTGTAGAGCCTAAACTAGCTCGTGGTTTAATCCTCCTTCCGACCTCTGCAACGAATATGGGTCGTCTAATCTACGATCAGATCCCAAACTCAAAACAACACTATATTGAATTTAGATTATGGGTATAGGTCTCAACGTTAACCCGTGTGCATATGCAATCTCAACAATGATCGCGGGCCGTCGATCATAGCCCTTGATCGATTTTAACCACATGATTGCCAAATAATAATGCCAACATAGAAATGTTTGGCTGAGAATTTAGATTGAGAACTTGAATTTTCAAATCTAGCCACCAAACCCAATCACAGTACGAGTTTATAGGGTGTTAACGCATGGGTTCCCTGCAGGTCCACCCATCGATCGTTCACAGATCAATGGTTCACAGTGATTGCAAAATCCCCAATGTGCTCACTCTTTATCAAAGAGTTCAATATTCAAAATCTGAAAAGTGCTTGCTCAAATCTTTTAATCATGGTCATTGAGCATCCACCTTGACAATATCAACGATGTAGGTTGATTGTAGGCTATGAACTAGTGTGCTCGTTAATTCTGCCTTTGCACCCCACAATGAATACGGCTCGTCTGATCTATGATCGGACCTCAAAAAAAAACAAAAAACTATATTGAAATTAAATTACGGGCATAGGCTCCATCGTTAACCCATGTGACCATTCGATCTCTACAATGAATATGGGTCGTCAATCTTATCGAACGACTGGTCTTTGATCCGTTAACTTCAGTGGGTCTTGAATTCAATTTGACGAATGATATCAGTTTCCTTATGATGAATGTCTCACGTTCATCTCCTCTGTCAGCTCTCGATTAACCTGATTCGATGAGAGTTTTCTTCCTGAATCATAATCTACTTGGGTATCTGAGGCATACATCTGCCTTCCAAAATTTCATGCATAACATTCAATTCCATGAAACATCTTCAAAATGTCCTAGCGTATCTTTATGCACTTCATCACATTACCCTCAAAGGTTTTCATGAATGTAATACAGACAGTTCTCAACTGTTTCTACAGTAATACAATCATCATCACTATGGTGTCCAAACATTTAATTTTATTAGTAAATCAGCTTTTTCATTCCAGAGGAAACATAACACATATCAAGAAAGGAGTTAGGGGCTATCCCCTTTTTCCCACTCCTTCCACACAGCCTAGGGATTTCAACCCAGCTGAGTTATTTCTAAGGCCTTACTTCCTTTGCTTGGCGTGGCTTCAACCAAGCCTATTCGATCAAACATACTTATTTATCCCTTCTCTTTTCCCAGCTGTACTTGTTCTCATAGCTTCTCATCTAATACCTACAACCCTGTAAGGCATTCAGAGTTGTTAGGGTGGAAAAGTGTTCCTCCTTTTTTCTCTTCTTGGATTTTTGCAATTTATTCCAGGTTGGTATATCCCTACTCTTTTCCTTGAGCATCTAGTTTTTGTTAACTTACATCCATGATGTACTTAGCCATATTCATAATCATAATCCTGTGTGTAGCTTCCATAGGTATATTTCATAGCCTACATACATCTCTACTTTAAAATCAATCAACTCATGATTGTTTAAAATCATTCTCATGTGATCCTCAAAGGCATAATCATTTGCCTCTTATTATGACAACTGAGCATCCTTGCTCGTTTAATTTTTCGTCTATTTGTACTGTCTTTTCCTGGGGAGATGGAGCACATCCCCCTTAAGCTATCATTCAAAACAAAACTTTCATGACTCTTCAAAATGGATTCAGCCATGCATCCATGGTATTCATTCAATCTTGGCAAGTGCTATGCTTGCCTCACATTTCACTCATCGGGGAAACCATATTGGGTCTTTAGTATACTTATACTCTTACATCATACATGTGCATCACTTTCACATTTAATATCATTCATACCTAACTAGTATTAATATCAGGCTTCATATCAATAAGCTTCTCAATGCATTAAATCCATGCACTCAAGCATACACACACAACTAAGTATTCATCGTACTAGCTTAGTTTTATCGTTAGTGTTATTTAGTTAGAGATTACAGTCACTTACATGACTAATATCACAGTTATAACTCATATTGATGTTGCCTTCTCTTTATGGCAATAACCAACCAGGGTCATTTTCCCTTTTATACTATAACAACTGGCAAGAAAACCTTCCTGCCTCAACTTTTATAGGACTTTACCCATATCACCTTTCCTTTGGTCAGGAGGAGTTATATACTTTGAGTTTAATATAAAGTAGTAATTATACTACCAAGGATCCTACCTGATCCTATCAGATTCCTTTAATCCCACAAAGTTATTAACCATTATATAATCAACCATCATCAGTGCTTGAGGTTCCAACTACCCATGCTTAGAGGCAGTGTTACGAACACCAGGTCATCCGTCCTTCAGGCTTCAACTACCCTTGAAAAAACCATGCCACCTTCATCTATCCACATTAAAATCTTATTATTAATGTTAATTAGCATATCCCTACTCCGTTAAGAGTAGTTATCACTTTGACCAAGGGTTAAAGAAATTCTTCTCCTGAAATTCAAAAAGATTTCCCAAAATCACAAGTTCAATCTGTAGTCCTTCTCCTCAAGGAGTAAATGCAGATAACAATATGTCATTATGTGACTCGTGCATGAGCCCAAGAAGGCCAAGTGTTGTAACCATTCTCTAATACCAATTTGTAACACACCCACGACGGGGCATAAAAAATTCATTCTCCTTGAGAGAACAATACCCTCATTAAGGGGTGTCTATTTCATTCTTCTCTTCCAAGGATTTCCATCCGCGACCTCCATGCTCCGAACTAGAAAATATCCTCTTCTAAGTCCTTCAGATTATTCCATTCCCCTTATACTTGCATATGATCATGAGTTGTGACCAGACAACCCCGCACGAATTCCCCTGGAATGGAAATTCTCCAAAGTTCACAATCTGACGCCGCATGTCCTTGGGGATTCTGACAATCCTGATTCACTTCGAGACTTCGGCATTCAAAAGTTTCAAACATTCCTATGCCTTTTTCCTATGAAGTACGTTGTACCCAGAGTTACAGATCGAATTCCACGCGTCCCTTCGCAATCAATGGTTGTGATCCACTTCGAGAGTTTAGCCTTCGGGAATCTCAACTCTCAACTTCTCCATGCTCACTTTCTCCTAGAGAATTTCACCGAGATTCCATGATCTATTGATGCATGTCCTCCCATAGATCGACGCCCCCTAGCTACTTCAGCTATTCGAGCTTTGGGAGTTTCAAACTCCTACGCACTCATTCCTCCCGGAGTGATTTCACCCGGATACAATGGATTTCCGCCACGCGTCCCCCTGGATCTAATGGTCCAAGTTCTCTTTGGTTCTTCAGGCTTCATGAGTTTCAACGCCTGTGCACTCGTTCCTCTCCAGAGTGATTTCACCCAAATACAATGGATTTTTTCCATGCATCCCTCTGGATCTGACAGTCCAGGTTCACTTCAGAACTTCAACATTCAGGTGATCTGAACACTCCAACAATCTATCCTCCCAGATTACATTCTTCTAGAGTCAAATATCGTGTGCCACGTGTCCTTCCCGATCAACGATCATGGTTTACTTTGATATTTCAATGTTCGGGAGTTTCTAACTTTCCACACTCACTTTCTCTCGAAAGGCTTTCACCTGGAGTTAATGATCTATCGACGCATGTCTCCCACGAATCGACAACTACAGATCACTTTGGGGCTTTGCGCTTTGGGAGTTTAAAATTACTCACCAATGCAAACCTCCAGAGTGCAATCCCCCCAGAGTGTCATATCTCTGGACACACATCCCCTACTATCAATGGTCAGGATGAACTTTGACACTTTGTCCTTTGGGAGTTCTCACCTCTTGCCACAAGCTTTCCTACAAAGTGACTTTTCTCCAAAGTGGTAGATATTCTGACACCTGTCCTCAGAGATCGACGACTCAGGTGAACTCCAACCTTCGGGAGGTTGAATCACTCTTCAACTGAAATCTCCCATAGTTGGTCAGCGTCGGGCTGACTACCTCATAGATCTAACAATCGAGATGGCTCCCAGGGATCCTCAGATCTAAGGCCCAGATTAACTTTGGGACTTTGGGGATTTTACCACCCTTACGATGAACTTTATCAATTCGCCAGACTCACGAATTCCGAAGGACTCAAGGGGTTAAATCCTGTGTTCCTTCCCATATCCAATGGTCACAACGGACCTTGGCTCTTGCCAAACAAATCTCGTTTGTTTGTATTCCAAACAAAGGAACCTTCCCTTTTGATACTTCAATCTCGCTATTATTCCTGATATTTGTTAGCTCTGAAAGGCTTAAGAGCTTTGCGCTCTTTCTCTTGAACTTAACATTTGGAAGAATTATTTCGTGCACCCCTTACGCTCATTCCTCAACTCTATAACTTAAGTGGTTCTCGATCTCTGTCTTCCTCACAGAGAGCCTGCACATACATGCACTATATCTCATAAGATTTAACAAACTCCTTCCTCTAAGGGACTTAGAATGACTAGGAGTGTCGACATGCATACGTGAAATTGTGCCCAAGGTCGACGAACTCACAGTTCATGGCTCTATATTAAGCCACCATAGGGCGCAAGCACTTACGAGTACAAATCATGTCAAATCCATATAATTTTTTACTTTCCTAATTACACAATCAAGCAGACATAAAAAGGGATACAGTATAAATCATTAAGCAAACATATCCATCCCTACAACATTCATAGGATATCCAACTTTAATTCACAGTACCACTTAAATACACAAGATATGTGATTACTTATCTATTACAGGTGGTAGAAAACTAACTGAATGTGGGTGTTTTTCCTTCCACCCAACCAAAGGCTCAGAGGCATTCATTCTTGGCACTCTGGCCACCCCCGTGCCAAGCCATGATATCACCAGGGAACTCATAGTTTCTCAATGATTCTTTCTCTGTTTCATCTTCTGTTCGGGTTCTGTTCTCTTTAAAATTTTAGAGATTTCTTTCTCTGTCATGGCCTTGTCAAGGTTTATCAGATGCTCACTTAGCATCAAGCTCGCGGCCTTCTGTTCATCATCCACCGGAGAGCTCCGCGCATTATCCTCTCTATCTCTATCCCCCTATTTCCTTGTCTCTATTTTCTGTATATCTTTTCCCAGGATGGTTCTCGACCCATCCCGTTCCTTCTGTCAGAAGGGAACTTGGGTCAGCTTGGTCTTCCATACCAAGTGGTACTTTGGGATGACATTTTGCAGCTAGACCATGCTTCCATTCATGGGAGTGGTTGATAATTCAATCACTGGTCCTTTCTTCATTAACTAATTTCTCTCCTTGGGATCCGATGGAGGTTTATTATCCCCATCAAAGGGAAATTTGGGGTTATTTGATATAATGAACCCTCTCTTATAGTTTTCACATTCTTTTCTCTAGTGATATCATGGAAAGTACTTTCAAGGCTTCACCCCCACAGTTAGTTATTGGCAACTCAAACAATAATACATTTACATTGTTCCCATGCCACAACATGGGAACCCTAATTAATGATTAATTACAAGTTGGGGGAAACAAAGGTGTTACACTTCTCTTTGACATCATCAGGTAATCCATCAAGGATTGTATTCATTGCCATTGAGTTACTTTTCTTGGATTTCTTTTGAGTTGGATTACTTACTCTATTTTGTGGGAAGTAATTAGTGATCACTGAAACTTTCCATTCTTGTACTCCAAAATATGTCTTCTTCTTTTCTAGGTATTGGAGTTCCATTTACAATGTAAATATTTTGTCCATCCATGTGTGATTAATTTGATATTCCTTTCAGTTTGTTAGACTGTTCTTAAAGAAACCTCGCTTTGATACCAATTGATGGAATATCCAACAATACCGAGAGGGGTGGGGGGTGAGTCAGTATTGCCTACTTTTTGCTTATTAATTCCAATTGATATTAAGCACACAAATTAATTATTCAATTAACCAATATATGATGAAAAACAAACCCTTATGAACACAATAGTTTATCGTGGAACCCAACAAGGAAAAGCACCAAATCATTTCTCATTAATAAATTGCTCATTTACAAAACTGTTTTCAAGATACAACTTGATGGAGAGACTATCCCCAAGTTTCTTTAGCTATGAATAAAGGGATGCTTCCACACCCCATTTACTAGCTACAACTGGAAGGATGCTACAAACCCCTTGTTTATCAACTACCATTGAAAGGATGCTTCGACACCCTATTTACCAACTACAACTGGAAGGAGGCTACGACCCCCTAGTTTATCAACTACCACTGAAAGGATGCTTCGACACCCTATTTACTAGCTACAAATGGAAGGAGGATACGACCCCCAATAGGCTTGTAGCCTACCCTAGAACCACCATACCACCCTGTTTAAAGTTATTGTCGATATATGAATTTTTTGCTAACATCCAACTGATTTCACAATGCAATTCAATCTCTGCTGCTCTTCATATTGAATTTGATTCATGAGGCCATTCACACAAATCCTATCAGATTTGACTTTTTGACTTTGACTTGTTTTCCCTTGCTCTACCCTTCCTCCCTTTATGCAGGTTATAACACTTATAACTCTCTTACTGTACTATGTTCAAGGTGTTCATAAACACACAAAGATATTATCAATTCTTCAAGTCTTCTTAGAATCATTAACTTCTACACTTTCTACTTGTCTATTGCGACCTCTTCTTGTATGGTATTCTAGTTTTCTGCAGTCAGACTTCATCTCTTGCTCTCTGGCTTCTATCATTTAGTCTTCAATGTATATACTACAGTCCAATAAAGGTTTTCTATATCAAACACTGGATTTCATAAATGTTGATCTGTCTCCTTCTATTCTTGATCTTCAATAGGACATTCATAGGCACCTTAGAACCAACAATTCTTCTTCTTGAACTTTGTTTCTATTTTGATATTCTTCTCTGGACTGCAGAGACACCTTCTTCTCACCACTCTTTCTCATTTATATATTCTTCCAATTGGTGAGAGCTATGAAACATTGTGTCCCTTTGTTTGGACCATCGCACCCCTTTATTTAACAATAATCTCATTTGTTTTTTCTTTATCCAAAGATTATCGAGAAGCCCTTTCAATTTAATGAAAATGATTTTCGTTAATCGATCACAGGTATGGATCGATTTCATTTAACTTAATTTCATGTTTCTGCAAATATTGCAGAAATAAAATTATGTAGAGGTGCTTCGTTCAAACCATTTACATATGACCATAGGCGTAGATCCACGAGCTTATTAATTTAAGTGCTGCCTCTCCTTTCATCTTTATTTATTTATTCCATATGACCGTAGGCGGTGACCAGGCGCTAGGCTAAATAAGTGCTTGATCACTTGTCAA
>ML776901.1:68246-87501 GCA_009831015.1 Picea engelmannii | reverse complement strand
AAAGTAATAACCACCAAATTTTTCAAAGTTCCCCCTGGGGAAATGTGTGCTACCACACGTGATACTAAATACTCCAGAATCATTGCTTCCCCTAGATTGGCTAAGTACAAGCCCAAACCCACTAGGTATATTTCACCCAAAAGGAAAAGTGTCCCTCAATATGGCCAGACTGCTCATAAGAATTGTGGAGGTGGAAGTAATTCCACCCCCCATATTGAAACCATGGCTTGGCCCCCCACTGGAAGCAGATCCATATGTGTGCATCGAAATAGGCGATATGGGTGTAGGAATGCTAGGAATAATAATGGAAGGAAATGCGAACACAAACGACATCCCCCAAAGGGAGACACTTGAAGAAATTGACATAGATGGTGTAGGCCTAATGAAACTAATGGACGACAAGGAGGACATTACCGATATACCCCATTAAAAATCATCTATTGAATAGATGGATCAACTACACTAGATGAAATGCTCAAACTGAACATGATGTAAGGTTCAGTGAACAAATACAATGGCTCACTGAAGAGTTCCCTAACATGTACAAGTATGAGGATGCCATAATCAACTAAAGGAAGGATAAAGTTAGGTGGAGGAATTTTGTCAACCACTTCCACTTCAACTAGCTCACTCTCCTTGAACCAATAATTAGGCTCTTTGAATTTATCAAAAACCTATGATTTATTGAGACTTAAACTCTTTGAATTTATCGAAAACCTATGATTTCTTCCTCAGGAAATATATCCATGTCTTCCTAAAAAAATTGACTATGAAGGAGACATAATACATGGATCCACCAAGTGAAGGCATTGTAATAGGGCCAAACACATCACTATGAACCAATTCTAGAATCCCATTTTCCCTTGTTTGTCTAGATGGGAACCTCACCCAACTTTGTTTTCCATAAATACAATGTTCACAAAAATTGACTTCTAAATTACATTTAGGGAAATATTCAACCATACCTTTGTTATGCATAGTTCAAATTCATTTTTTTCTAATCTGTCCCATCCTCTCATGCCATAACATGGTCGATTCAACGTGATGAATAATTATTGAGTCAATTTGAATCGAGTGAACCTGATTTGAGTCAAGTTGAGTTGACTTTGGAGACAACAATTTTGTTGCATCCAGTCGAGTCGACAATCCCTAACAACTTGTATAGGGTTCCAATTCAAACTCCTTTCATTAAGACCATCACACCTCTAACCATGTTGCATGTATCCTTCTGAAATAGAGTGTGCACTCCTGCATCACTCATCTTACTGACAAATATCAGGTTTTTGGCCAAACTTGGAAAATGTAGCACAATTGGAAGGGTTATACTCCTCCCATCCTACAATATCAGTCATAATATTCCCCATCTGACAATTTTGGTTGTCGATTCATCCCCCAGGAACACTTGTCTTCCTTCATATCATTTGTATTCATAGAACCATTCTCTATGTGGCTTCATATGATAGGATTCTCCCAATTCAATCAACCAAACATTTTGATCTGACTGTGTACTGGTTGACACCATGTACACATTGCCTCCCTTATCTGGAGTCATTTTTCTCTTAGTCAAATGACTCTCATAAGATCTTGTACTAACTTCCATTTCCTTTGACTTGTAATCCTTTTTATAATTCCCAACTTTACCACATTTCCAATATCTTCTCTTCAACTGAAGAGGGGATTTATAGCTACCCTTCAACTTAAACTTCCTACCAAAGAATTTTCCTTTATCTCTATCAACCTATCGACCTCTCACCACTAATGAATCTTTGTCCGACCCTTCCACATTCTTCATTCTCATTTCTTCTGATAGTAGATATGCAACCACGTCTTCTAGAACTAATGTGGTTGAATTTCTCCCTATAGCCACGACTAAGCTATTCTAGGGGTGTGACAAAGAACATAATAGGATAATACATTTATCCTCTTCAGTGATTTTAATATCCATAGAATATAATTGGCTTATTATGGTATTAAATGCATTTAAATACTCAGTTACTGAACTTTCCTCACTCATCCTCAGAAGATACAAATTATTTCGAAGGAACAACTTATTTACTAGGGATTTTGAGTGGTATAAGCTTCCCGATTTGTCCCATAGTTTCTTGGCAGAATCTTCTATTGAGAAATTCAACAACATTGAATCTGCAAGATCGAGTTAAATTGTAATCCTTTCCCTTCTCTCTCGAGTTTCTCCCATTCTTCCCTCAGCATACACGCCGAAATGTTACCTGGATAGAATGCTTCCCATTGTTCTCGATCTACAAGGAGATCTTCAATTTTGAGCTTCCAAAGCTCAAAATTTTGGCCATTGATTTTTTTGATCTTTATTCTCAAGATACTTTCCATTCTTTAAGCACAAATTTAAATATCTCTAACTTATGACTCTTACTAGACCTAGGGTTTAGCTCAGATCTAAGGTTGTTAAACCAAGATCTCATACCACATGTTAGGAAATATAACACTTCCACGATAAACCTAATAGAAGAGAGGAAGAAAGATTTAAGCTATAAATCAAATGACAAAGTAAAAACACAATACACAAAGATTTTACCCTGGAAACCCAAATGGGAAAACCAACATTCTTTGAGCATATTTCTCTCTTGTTGTCTTATTCATTCATAATAAAAGGTTACATGCATAACCTTGGTATACACCTAAGACACAATCAAAATCATACCTTCGTGATTTACACAAGAACAACCTTGTAGCCAATTCAAATTACATCTACATGATCAATAACCTCTTAAGTGATTTCTCTAAAAATTAGTTAAATATTAGCTTTTACAACATTACAACACACCTTATTTATAGGATTTACAGTAGGAAAATCCCTAAATAAAGGCACACAAAAATGGTTACATATCCACGCAAATCATTGGCTACAAATCCCATGAATCTCGAGATTCTATTACAGTCGAATACCAAGTTGGATTACTAGTTGACTACGAGTCGATCTTCATTCGGCCTCTATTCAGTTGCCACATGACCACATGTCAACCTCTTATTGGTTGACCTCTTTGACTTGTTGTAAATTACTCCAAATTTGAATTTTCCTAGTCGATCCACCTAGACCTTTGAATTTCATTGCTAGTCGATCCACCTTGACTCGACATTCACTAAAAATAATATAACAACCCAACATAGAGGTGGTTGTACCTCCATGATGGGATTAAGTCCTCGTAATCGATGAGATCAACGACACATTTTTTCAGCCACAATGAATATAATATGTCAAAATTAAAACACAATTCAACCTAAGCCCAACTAAGACTCGGGATTAAAGAGATCACCCCTAACAAATATATGCAATAACAAGAAAACTAATGGCTCAGGGGCCTTTTGAAAACCAACCCTCCATGGGAGATGAAGTTCCCACAATATTGGCTAGCGAATATATGTGGATCAGTTAGGATAATCTATGTGAAATACCCATGACTGATGCAAGTACCCTTTATTAAGGTGGGCACCCTCTAGGGGAACTGAGACCATGATTGAATGTATACCCTAGGTACCACATGTATGTCCCACCTATAGTCAACTCTGCATCTACCTAGGAATGGCCACTAAATTTACCACCTCACAATCAATGAGTGGGAAAATAGTTACATGTCTGACCACATATAAGGCTAGGGTAACTAATACCAATTATTTGAAAGTTCTACCTCATAGGGATGTTTCGGCACTAACAAAACCTTTGTATGCTTAGTAATCAAAGTAATACAACCAACACTGAAAAAAGTATACAGGGGTAATCACCCTAATTTTCCCGATGAGACCTTATACTTAACTCTTGTGTTAGATGAGGCTCCCAACACATTGGTTGTAAAAATGGATTTACATACTTGTTATTGATTCTAGGTTTTATTTCTTGGCCTTGGAGAGTTCACTCTCCAATCCTGTTCCAAGGCCCTAAGCCCTATATAATGTTAGTGTGCTATAAAGAAAAAGATTCTAGTTGATTTTAGACCACAAAATATTTGTCTTATGATTGTTTTTTAAGTCAAGGGAAATGGATGAAACTTTCAGCGATGCTATGAATCTTCACCAACCAATGTAATGCAAAGATGCCAATGAAAATTGTTCAGTTTGATGAATTCTAGCTATGGTAAGGAATGAGGCTTTTTTCTTTGCAAATTTCTCAATACAACCTCACAACCACCAAGAAACCATGCAATAAAATTCAAAACCAAAATAAGATCTTTGAAAGCAACCAAAAAAATGCACTTTGTTCCAAATGCTCAAAATCTTCACGCATGCAAATTTTGTTTTTTGTTTTTTCAATTAAAATGCAATTTTTTTCTTAAACTAAGCAAGAAAAACAATCTGCAAAATGAAAAATCAGCAATCAACAAGAAAGGGTTGTAGGAAATTTGTAGTGATGCATCAAAGCACACTCCAATGTATCTACCATAATCGTAACCCAAAACTCACAAGGAAAATAAATCTTGAAATGTAAAACTTAACTGCAAAAGTAAACTCAATGAAATGCAATCAAACAAGAAACACTACTAGATCTAATCAGATTTGTTGGGTACACAACCCGACTCAACATGTCACTAAACAAAAAAGAAATGAAATCAAGCAACCCAATCAAGCCACTCAAGAACACCTCAAATCCAAATCTAAGATCAAAGGTGTTGTAAAAGGTTCAAATAGAGAGAGGATCTAGGGAAACAGATCAATTATAGACTTCTCAGATCAGATGCATTTGGATCTGATCAAGAGAGACCTGGAAAATTTATGAATTTTATTCTTACAGGGGAGGTTGCAATTTAAATGGTCTGTACCAAGCAAATTTATGCAGGAGGTCACTATTAAACAATGCTACAACAAGCAACTATTCTCTCTAGTGTCAACAGGTAAAGAGACACACTCTACAAATTTTGGAAAAATAAAAAGATATGACTCAGATATGACCAATCTAAGAGATATACTCTATGAGAGAGTTCTAAGGAAGGCAATGCTTGACTCAGATATATAAAACAATGGTAAATAAGCAAGGGAATTTAAACTAGAGAAGAATCAAAGATCCTTCCCTAATGGAGTCACCAGTTATGTTGTGGAGAAATATCACTTACATATAAGCAAGATATCGCTAGGATATTCCTATTGATCCTAGATAGACAATGGATTTAGACTTCTATGGTTTTCCTAGACACAAGCAAAAATATCCATGATTTTACTAAGAAATGGTAGAAGGACATACCTTGATCCTGAAGGTTGTCCTCGTATGTTCTGGCTGCGAAAATCTTGAAGTTTTGACTCCAGCTCCTACAACCCACTTCATGCACACAAGAGACAAAATGATACCAATATAATTCTCTTCCTAGTATTGGAATCCTTGATCTAGCTTGTATCTACTATTATCTACTAGGACATAAATCAAATATGAATATTTGCAATTGAAATACAAATAGTTGGAGGGGAAAACCAATGAACTATTAATCAATGTGCAAGAAATACATCAATAAAAATTACCTCAAGGTGTAGATGCATTCCTCCTTTCCTCTTGATTCTTTCTTATCCTCAACTTTCAACCGAGCTACACAACCTGAATACACTTGATCTGGAATGAAAGAGCACCTCTGAATTTTGGCAGCATAACTCTGTGAATGATTCTTCATTTCTCATGCTCAAGATTGTCCTTCCTTATATATATTCTTGGAAGAGGCTTGGGAGAGATTCTAGATATTCTAGAAACCAATGGAAACTCAAATGTTGTGAGTTCAAAGGATCATTCCATGAAGAACCAACTCATCCATCGCTTACCTCCTAAAAAAAAAATGAATCTAGAAGGTTACATGGGAGGTTTCTCTTTGCACACTGTCAACTAGTGACTGGTCGCAGGTTGTCATATGTGTGACTATCGACCTATCTCTCTGTGATGGAAGAATGACCAATGGACACCCTAAAAAATTGTCTGAATCCTAAGCAGAAGAGTGTGTCTCAGTCGTCATCTTCTTATGTGTCCCTCCTGACACTATAGGGTGGAAATTAGGGCTATAACACTTGGTATGACCATCCATGGTTTTTTACCTTATATCTTCTGATAACATGGATGAAACCACATTATCAAGATTTAACATGGTTGCATTACTCCCAACAACTACAACTAGGCTATACCATGAATCTAGAAAAGAACATAGTAGAATAATGCACTTATCTTCTTTGGAAATATAAACATCAACGAGAAACCACTAACATACCATAGTGTTAAGGGCATTGAGATACTCTATCATAGAGTCACCGAATTTAATCCTTGGGAGATACATCTTCTTCTGAAGGAAATTTTTTTTTACTAGAGACTTAGACTTATACAAAGCCCTTAATGTATCCCATAATCCCTTGTTTGTTGCTTCCCCTGAGACATTTAATAAAATTGAATCTGAAGTGCATAACTGGATCATATCATTCTTCACCTTCCTATCCAACTTCATCTTGTTTGTCACTACCATACCCATAGGTGTAGTACCAGGATCCATAGAAACCCATTGTTCTTTGTCTACAAGAAGGTGCTCCATCTTGAGCTTCCATAGCTCAAATACCTTACCATCAAATTTCTTGATCTCTATTCTAGAACTGCTTAACATTCTCTTTCACACAAGATCACCATTATCGAGCTCCCACTAAAATCAAGTTTATCATGGACTCAACATAAACTTTCTCTATCAAGAGCGAGTTAAGCCCTAGCAACAAATTCATTATCCTAGAGCCAATAACCTTGCTCTTATACCAATTGTAAGTTTGATACCTTTGCAAGTGAAGCAATGCATACATGTTCTTAAGAAAAATAGAAAGAACAACAATGACACATACATAATACTATGCAGAGATTTACCCTGGAAACCCTTAACCGGGAAAACGATCCCAACTTAGAGTCACACCTCTATATTATTTAGTGTATTAACTTAACCATTCACAATACAAAATTTTGGTATTCTACAACATCCAAAACCCTATTCGCTAGTTCAGATTATATTATGACCTTAATCCATTAATTGGGATTAGATTACAAAGGCCAAAAGTCGTTGGCCAAAAAAGAAAGAGCGCACAATTCACATGCTGAAGTTGATGCCTCATGCATTAATACACATTTTTCATGAAAATAATATAACACATCTCCAATATTACATAAATGATCAACCTTTAGTTAATCAACATGGGGCAATGCACCCATTAATTTTAGCCTTTTTAGGGGTTGCACACTACTCAAGGAGGGTGTGTTCGTTGATTTTGACTTTATATTATCCCCTTGTGTGCACATTTTAATGAGAATGTGGTTCATATCATTAATTTCAAGGTCAATTAATAGTTTCTCAAGGTTTGTGCAACATTACATTCCTATTTCAAATTCCACATGGTGATGTTTTCAAAAGTCAATACTATATTTCTCATGGTGACAAAAATCAATAATTAACGATGTATTCATCATAGAAAAATAGTGTGCTTATCCCACATGTTCATAGAGGATTGTTTAGATTTTGGATTCAAATTCAAGCCTCAAACCTTTGGGATATAGAAAAGTTGATGGCATGTTGTGAGCCAACAAATTTGAGCAATGCAATCCAATAACAATATAGCCATTAAATTATAGATTGGGTTCATTCTAGGGAATTTATTGTCACTAAACATCCATGTAATAAAACAATAATTCTATCTTTTACATTTATAAAATAGGATATGAAAATAATTGAATGAAATGCAATGCCAAAATAACAGTGCTTGTGGCATTTTACAAAATATCAACCATAGAAGAATAGTAGTATATTTTTATGAGCTAATGCCTTCATCTCACATATGTAATTGCTTACACTTTGTGAACATGTCTAGAGTCTCTTCACTACAAACAAAGATCCATCAAGAAACTTGGTTTTGTAGAGTATAGTTGTCTTACTACACAATATGATATTCTCTTCGCTAAAGTTGTTAATAAGCCACAAGATTAGTCCAATCTCATCTTCTTGATGGTGTTGGAGCCACCCTTCTCTAAATAGGTGAAATGTTATACTTAAGCCCAAAAAGATGGATTTCGGGACTTCGTTTATTTCATGATTCTACCCACTAAAGCCGCAGTATCCCGACACACAAAGTGGTGAAAACTATTTTAGTTCTAATCACCAATACTAAATGAATAAGCAGGGATTATCACATTTTATTACCTTTTACTCTCGCTCTAGGGAGTTACATGTTGAATGTTTCTCAAACCGCTGACATGCGAAGTCGCGAATTTGTTTTAAAGTTACCCAGGTTAGTATCAAGAGTAAATCACTTTAAACCTTAGTTAATCATTATCGTGATTTCGTGACTCAACGATTGCTTCCCCAAAAAGAAACAACTTTGTAACTCCAATCCACGAAGTCATGATATTGATTAATTCAGTGTAGGTTAATTAAAGGCTTAAGTCAAATCACAAACAATCAACTAAATCACACTATCACGATTTCGGGTCTTTAGGGTTCAAAGGCTAGGAGCGAAGTCATCCTATACGATGAACGCTAAAAAATGGATTAGTGACTAAAGAAAACTTAATTAAAATAAATAAACTATATTAATTGACTCCTTAAGAAACCTTTAACACACACAGTTTATGAATGAAGTTTTGAATTTTTCTTCATTTTTCCAGGTCACGAATCGTCAAGCATTTATGGCATTTATTTGAATTTCAGTGAGGTGATGGATAGTAAGATCTCATTTTACTTCTAAATCTTTATATTAAACAATTTTACCGTTTCTATCAGCAAGGAATCAAATGGGCTTAAATGATCAAGACAAAGGGGTTCTCTTTCATTATTTCAGTTTTCATCTCTATTGTGCACAAAGCCATTTCACCAGGATAACTTATGTCTGTGTTTTCAATCTTTCCGACAGGGATCTAGTTGCAAGGTTATCTATCATGGCTCCATGAAAAGTGCCCAAGTTAGATGTTGAGAGTTTAGGTCAAGGTTCATATGTTGTTTCTGATACCTCACCCCAAAGTATAAATTCTATCAAAACAAAAACATATGTCTCCAACATTCTGCAATCCGAGTCGATAAACTGTTCGGATGATTCCAACGGTAACAAGAAGGACGACTTGTCCACCAAATAAAAAATCATCACTCAAGCAGAGATGCACAAAATAACGGCAAGGCCACGGCTTCTTCCCTATTATGATATGATCAGATGGGCGCTGGACCATGTGGACATCCTGACTAGGACGATTATCAACGAACAGAGGGTGACAATTGGAACCTTCAGACCGAAGAATTTACAGGCAATGTATAAATTGTCACCCACACCAAACCTTACTCACAATACCGAATTCCTAGAGGGTTTCAAGAAAAAGGAATGCGAGCAGTATGGAAAAGTTTTATCTGATCTGATCAAAGATTGGGTTTCGTACCCCACAAAATTCAGGGCTGACAATAATGGGATTTATTCAATATCCTCCTTAGAGCCGCAATTCAAGTATATAGTTATGATGACCTGTAGGCTATATGGGAAGGAGGACATTACTCAATTTTTCCTCCCATGGGTACCGCTTATTCATACGGTTGCTGAGGGTTTCTCTTTCGACTGGGCCAAATTGTTGTCTGACAGTCTGACCAACTGAATTACCGAATACCGAGCGCATAAGGCAAGTAGGAAAGAGATTTTGTTCTTTATGTCTTCTTAAATCATGGACGTTATTTGCTTCATGACACCTTTCCCACTAATGAGCTTGAGTTGGGCTCCATCTAATACAGATCCTATTCATGTCTACCACTCGAAACTTTGGGAGGATAAAGCCAAAGAATTCGTCTACGAGATCTTAAACTCGATAATGGTACCAGTGCATGTCTCCATATTCGGCCATCCACCTCCCAGGATTTCAGATAACATAGTGGCCAACCTGAGTAGCATGGAATATTGGTATATAGAAGAATAATTTTCATACATCAGGGTCTTTGGCACCTTTTTTCCCCCCATACGCTCTGTCACTATTCTTTCCAGACAAGCTAGTGTGTCGCGAGATTGCCAGAAAAATTGTGCTTGGCAGGATAAGCAAAGAGCTCAAAGGAGTATCGAAAAAGGTATGGCTGCCCTTTCCCATTCACATTGGTGCATATTCTTTATTAAATTTTTTCCATGCTAGAGCCAAGGCTACGGCCTTAGAGGAAATGAAATTGGTGGACATTGAGTTCAAGAAGCACGACCCTATTAAGGTTGTGAGTAATCACATGATGATTTGTGGCTTGAAGAAATACGAACACGAGGATTCGCCTCATGATGAAATCTTCTGGGGTGTGAGGTCCTACTCTGAAGTCCTAAGTCAGATTCAAGCCCTGCCACCTAGAGATATGGCCGATTTCTTTAAATTCCAGGAGCATCGACGAAGTTTCCTCCCCCAAGTTTTATAGGGAAAGACCCCAAAGATTCCGACTACACAAAAAATGGAAGCCAAAGGCTCAGAGGACTCGAGTCCTGACAAGGAGGAAAACTGAGAGAAAACAAGGGGAGTTGGGACCTCAGAACGAGGAACCGAAATCCCTGATCAACAGGAAGGAAACTCAGGAAAGGGTACGTTGAGAAAATTGGTCCAAAGTCAAGCAGAGATACCCTTACAAGGGGTGGGTGACTCACTATCGCTCATATCAAGCAATCCAGCCACGAATGCTATCCCAAAACAATCATCCAAGGAAATCGACAATCCCATTGCTTCTATCACACCCTTACAGTTCACAAAGGGGAACCCTGATACATGATGGATTTTTAATGAAAAACTAATGCCCATTTCTGTAGAAGAGTTACCTCCTAATAATTTTTTCTTCGACAAGAAAAGGAAGGCCATGGTGTAGCAAGAATCGTATCAAAAAGAGGGTGCAATGGATAAAATATTTAAAATCCTGACAGAAGGAAAGGTCATAGAAGAGGAAGAATTCACCAACGAGATAGAAGGAACACTGGGGGCTTATGCTACAGCCAACTAGTATTTAGTTGGAACTTTGAAGGCAGATTTGAAGTGAAATAATCTCTTGATCGGTAAGTTGGAAGCTAAGGTGGCTATGGCAGAAGAAAACGCCAAGGATGAGGTGACCAAAATCCTCGAGCAAGTGAGAATAGCCGATTGGTAGGAGATCGAGAGACTCAGATCCGACCTTGAGCAGATGCACTAGTTGGCACAAATAAGCCAAACACAGGTAAGCCAGAAGGAGCAACAAATAATATAGTTACAGTTGAAATTGGATGTTGCTGAAAACCAGGTCTTAGACATAAAGATATTCCAATACCAAGCCACCGAAAACCGACGGAAGGTATTAGCATCTCAACAGGACTTGCTTGCTAAAGTGGGAACCATTCAAAATCACTTTCAGACGATAGATCAAGTGATAGAAGATATCTTTTTGAGAGAAAGAGAAGTTGGGGTGGCTCGGGTTACTTTCCAGGAGGCTGTTATAGCCAGAGCGAAAGTAGAGATGGTTAGTAGCTCCAAATTATCCATCGCAGAACAAACCAGAGGGAATATTTTACTGAAGGTGTGGGAGCAGAATATATCAGAGAGCGGGGGAAGAGCTAAAGAGGTGAGGAATTCTTATGAAGAAACATTCACCTTGATAAATTAAAGTTTGTTAGACCTTGATAAGGAAGGCAGTGTTGGGACGCTGGGAAAAATCAATATAGCTAAACACCTGATAGATATCAAGGAAAATGTGGAAAAGGAGCAAGCTGAAATATCCCAGATAAGTCAAGTTGATATGGTCCAAGTGGAGAAATGTCTAGTAAGGCCAAGTTTACAATTATGGTCTATCATTATGGAAGACCGACAAGTGGGAAAAAGATTTCCATAGTTGGCAAAGAATTGTTACACCTTTGAGGCAAACAACCAAGCAGAGCCTTCCAGGTTGATAGCCCAGTTGATCGAAGCGTCAATTGCATTGAGTAGGTGAAAGGGCAGGCTTTTGGTGTTAAATGATGATAGTTGTCGCTCCATTCTATTTTTGGAGTCAGAGGAGAAAATAAAGGAGGGTGCTCTGCCCTTATGAAGGAAGACAAAAGATGAGGAAATGAAATGCTTCAATTTTTCATTTGTAACTGACAAGTTTCTAGAACAATTGGAATTTGAAATGTTTAGAAGTTTGTTTAAATATACATTTTGAAAAGGGAACAAGGGGATTTTTATTTTGGGGCCAAATGTAATAGATGATTTCTTGTGCCAAAATTAATGAATAAGTAATCCAAAGATTCCAAATTCCGTGAAGACTGAGTTATGTGTTATTCTCTGTTATCTCATGTCCATTTTCATTTCTCATATATATCTTTGATGAATGCTTAGCTGCAATTTAGTGCAACTTTCTACTGTGGTGATCAACTGTCTAGTCTTCTAATCATTTGTAGTTTTTCCTTTGTATCGGCTATCAGCAGATATAAGACCTACGAATTACTTAGATCTCTATATTTTATGCTTTGTCAAAATGTTTTCTTGTCTATTTTCTTCTTCTGTCACAAGGTGAGATTCTCCCTAGCTTGGAGCCTTGCATTGTCGACAGCTTAATGTTTTCTTATGTTCCATGCATGATTTTTTCAAATTTAACTCAGTTATGAGAAAAGGCCTTTGGCTTTGTTATACTATTAGTTCGGATCTGAGAAATCTTTCTTGTATAATCTAAAATCGAAATAGCATTTTAAAACATCAACCCCCTTTAAAGCTCTGTTTCTCCATGACTGTGCCCGTATTAAGATAGCCCTACTTTGAACCCGGCCTATCAGATCAAACCATAATCACTTTGAATCTTTTTGATACTACACTTAAGACTGCCAACAACCGGACAAAGCTCAAACGTTCATGGGCAACCATTGAATGGGATATTAGCATCCAAGAACATTTGGAGGCTAGACAAAGACAACTCAGAAATCAGCCATAGCTTCCTTACCTGAAGTTTGTTCTTTCCATTTAAGTCACTCACTCACTTTGGGATGCCTAGACTCTATACTTTATAGCCTTAAGTACAGACTTTGGAACAACATCGTTTTGGCGCCGTTGTCGGGGAAAGAGAATCGTAGTCACTTTCCCCTGAGAGAATGACATTTACAAGTTTCGTTTTTTGATAGTGAACAAAGAGCGAACACCTTGTTAAGGCTACACTTTCATCTTTCACTTGGTGACTCCACTATTAAGAAAGATGGCATCCGTTCGAAAAAACACCAGACAAAACCCGGATGCTAAACATACCGTGTTAGTTTTCGACCCTGAAAAAATACTAAAGCCAAGGGGCCTCTTCAAACAAAACACTGTTGTTTACCAACCCAAGTCTACTCAGTCCAAAGTTAATATCCCTCTTGAACCTTCATCCTCACAAGAAATTTCTCTCAGAAAAACTTTGGACAGTACTGTCGAAGCCCAGACCTTAAACCCTGAGCTAATCCTACCCAAGATCAAGGCTTAAACCTCTCCGACTACCCCTTACGTTAGAAGGGGTGATACAACTGTTGTAAAGCTCATCCCTATTAATATCCCATCGACTCTCGATACAAACCTCTCTGCCACTCGAGGCTTTGAAGAAGGTACCACACACTCTGATTTGACACTGGTGGGTTCTCCTATTTACGTATCTTGCAAATCAGAGGAACCAAGTCCCCGTATACCCTCTCTCCCTTTCCCAGCTTTCACCTCCCCTAATAAAAATTTCCCAGAATTTCTCCCCCTCCACCTACGGGAAGCTAGAGAGTCACTATACATCTTCGCCAACCCTCTTTATAACACACTGATTTCCTCTCCTAGGTTATCCATGGCCGTCGCCGGAGGAGGAGCAGGAGGAGCAGGAGGTCAAGGCCAACAACCGCTCCCCAGGGTTTTCACCAAGCTAGCCACTAGATACACCCCCTTGGTCCTTCCAGTACCCCTCCATGATTTACCAGAAAACTATATGAAAAACTTGCCCAAGTTCACAGGAGAAGGAGATCTAACCACTATTGAACACATCAACTTCTTCGATCAATTTGATGATATTCTAGGTCTTGAACATGAGGACGTGTATTCCATTTGTTTGTTCAAAATTTCGAAGGACATGTAAGAAATTGGTTTTGGAGCCTGCCCCCAGGTTCAATATTATCCTATGATGCCCTATGATTCCCTAGAAGACCTTTTTCTCAGACAATGGGGCGAAAGAAAGGATCATTTATACTATTTGTCTGAGTTTGGGTCTTTAAATAAAAAGGGATCAGAAACTGTTATGGAATTTATCCATAGATTTAACAAGTTGTACAATAAGATCCCTGTTGAAGTTAAACCGTCCCAACCCACAACCAAAGTAGCTTTCGCAGGAGCTTTCGAAACCGATTTTTCTCTACTGTTAAGAGAAAGGAGAGGGGCCGACTTAACTTGAATGAAAGATGACACTGTGGAAATTGAGTCAAACATGATGGCTTCGGGTAAATTAAAAACGAAAATCGAAACGGGAAATAGGGAAACCAAACGTTTTAGAGAACAAGCGGGTCCCTCTGAATCTGGAAGGTCCTCAGATGACAAAATGGATGACATGGCTAGGATAATAAAAGAGCTATCAAACAAAATCTCAAGAATAGAGATAGACCAATCCAAAGATGATCAATTCGTTAAGAGAGAATTTAGGAGAAACCCTAATCCTCAGATTCAACAAAGATAGATTAAAAATGAAGATAAAAAAATTCAAACACCTCTAAAAAATGAAAATTTTATTGGAGGAAGTGATATACAAGAGTTCGAGGATTTGGAAGAAGATGTAAACAATTTAGGTGACGACTGTATACAACCTCATTTAACGAAAGAATATTATGAGAGGTCTCTAAACACTGAACAATCATCGGGTGAAGAAAATAACCTAAACAACGTTGGTAATATCGCTTATCAAGGAATGGTCGATGCGATAATGCCTGAGCTCCAACATAAGTACAATCTGAGGCCTAAAAACAAACCTGTGTCGACTGCTCAACCCAAGAAAATTTTGCCTAGAGGTGTAACATACGAGCCCGCCCCGAAAGAGATTGAGATGCGCCAAAATGATAAAGTGAACGGGGCAAACTCGCAGAACACCAAAATAAAAGAGACTGAGATCCAAGCAAGAAGAACCAAGACAACCGAAATGCAGACACCGGGAACCAGGAGCACCAAAAATAAAACAGTGAAAACAAATAAGTTGGAAAAGAAGGAGTCTGATGTTTTGGCCAAAGAAATGGATAGAGTTGTGGGAGGTTTTAGCCTAGAAAATGAGATAAGTAAGATCAAAATACCGATACCTTTAGTCGAGTTGGCTAAGAACCCTGTGTATCGAAAACAAATAACCAAAATGATAAACTTTTCAGATTTAGAGAATCAGTCTGACGTAATAAATTTGGAAGATGATAAGCCTAACATCACTTTTGGTCCACATTTCGAAGGGGCCAGGGACACCATCGCCCCCTTCTACATCACCCTGAGAGTGCACGATCGGCTGCTACATAATTGCATGCTGGACTCTAGAGCCTCTCATAATGTGATGCCAAAATCTATTATGGATATATTGGGCCTCGAAATCACCAGGCCATATAGAGATCTTTACTCGTTTGATTCAAGGAAAGTTAAGTGCATGGGCATGATCAAATATTTAGTAGTCACTCTCGCCCAGGTTCTGGTGAAAAGCATCCTAATGGATGTAGTTATCACTGATATACCCCCTAAGTATGGTTTTATAATATCTATATCTTTGGGAGACAAGATCAGGGGATCTCTTCAGCTGGATATGACATACGCCACTATCCCTGTTTTTGGTGGTCAGTTCACTCGGTTGTATAGGGAAACACGGCTAGTGTATACGGTAAGCGATCCACAGAATCCTAACAATTACCCTGTTTATATCGTCGATCAAGATCTGGGAAATTATATATTATATTTTTATGATAGTGTAAGTGATTGTGCAGAAGAAAACTATCCAGATGAAAATAAATCAGGAGTGACAAATAAAAATGTGTATAGCACTGGAACTTGGAAAATGTTTTTTGATGGTGCTTCGTCATGTGAAGGAGAAGGTGCGGGAGTGCTTTTCGTAGCGCCCAAAAATGAATTTGTTATCCCCTTCTCTTATAGGCTTCAGTGGAACATAGACTACACAAATAACGTATGCGAGTATGAAGCTCTAGTTTTGGGACTAGAAGCTGCCAAGAAGCTAAACATAAGGAACCTAGAAGTCTATGTAGATGCAGAGCTGATTGTGAAACAGGTGAATTGGCAGTACCCGACCAAAAACCCGAGACTGAGGTCTTACAAAAATTGTGCTTGGGACCTAATGGAAAATTTATTTTCATCTGTAAATGTTCATTTCATCCCACGCACATAAAATATGCAAGCCGATTTGTTGGCCAAAGCAACCTCTACCTTTTCACCCCCTACCACGTTCAAACTAAAGTACCACATAGAGATAAGGCATAGACCCTCCGTACCAAACAACATACAACACTGGCAGGTATTTGAGGATGATGAGTAGATCAAAAAGTTCTTGGAAATGGTAGATGATTTCGCCGAAACCCACATTGACTAGGAAAACCAAAATGACCATGCCTGGATTATACAGGAGGGGGAGGAGCCTCATGTGTTCCAAGAAAAAATCACAAACCATCGCATGCTAGTGTTAAAGAATAATAAGATCCCTAAGGGTCTGATACCTCTGTAAAGGTTGTTTTATTAGAACGACATGCCTCTGAAGTCTACCTTGCAACCCCAACCAGAGGAGGTCAAAGACTGTGATGTAGGCACCGCCAAAGAATCTAGGATAGTGAAACTATCAAAATATCTTCCTCCCAAGATAAAAATCCAGTATATAGATTTACTCGGTATAAAGATGTTTTTGCTTGGTCTTACGATGAGATGAGAACCTACGACACCTTCGTGATTGAGCACAAGATACCTTTGAAACCTGGTGTTAAATATTTCAGGCAGAAACTCAGACAAATCAACCCCATTTTACTGCTTGTGGTCGAAAAGGAAGTGAAAAAGATTTTAGACGCAAAAATAATTGTACCTCTCAGGTACTTTGACTGGGTGGCAAACCTAGTCCCGGTTAAAAAGAAGAGTGGGGAGATCAGACTGTGTGTAGACTTTAGAAATCTAAATAAGTCCTCTCTCAAAGACAATTATCCTCTACCCAAAATGGATCATGTTTTGGAAAAAGTAGACAGGGCAAATAGGATGTTTATGATCGATGGATTTTCCAGTTACAATCAAATTGCTGTCAACGAGCATGATAAAGAAAAAAAAAAATTCACCACCCCTTGGGGCACATTTATGTATGACAAAATGCCTTTTGTTCTAATGAATGCAGGTGCTACCTTCCAGCGCACTATGGATATCACTTTTGTCGGTGAAAGAGATAAATTCGTGGTTATCTACCTTGACAATATAACTATTTTTTCTAAATCCAATGAATACCATTTGATACATCTGAAGCAAATGTTCGAGAAATGCCAAAAATTTGGTTTGTCCTTAAACCCCAAGAAGTATCACTTTGCGATGCAAGAAGGTAAACTCTTGGGCCACATTGTGTCTTGAGATAAAATTAAAATAGACCCTAAAAGGGTAGAAACTATAGACACCATAAATATTCCTAGAAATGTAAAAGAGATTCAGTCATTTTTAGGAAAAATATTTTTTTTGAGAAGATTTATCCCAAAATTTGTTGAAATCGTGAAATTGATCACATATATGCTAAAGAAGAACAACTAAGTGAAATGGATGATGGAAGCTAAAGCATCTTTTTCACGCATCAAGAAAGTTATTAGTGAGGCGCTCGTATTGGCAAGCCCTGATTATCTAAAATATTTCCTGATTTTCTCATTCTCCTCCGAACACACAGTGGTGGCAGTGCTCCTCCAGAAGAATGAAGAAGGTTTCGAACAACCAATAGCTTTTTTTAGTAAAATACTTAAAGACATTGAATTGAGATATGATATAATGGAAAAGCAAGTGTATGCGATGGTGAAGGCGCTGAAGGATTTTAGAACCTATGTGCTACACTCCAAGGTAATTGCATATGTTCCCACCAGTTCTGTAAAAGATATATTGGTTCATCCCGACAACGATGGGAAGAGGGGTCGATGACTTGCTAAAATTCAAGAATTCGATCTAGAGGTGAAACCGACGAAATTAGTAAAAGGACAGGGTTTGGCTAAGCTCTTAGCTGAATCAAATTTTAGAGCACTCAGAATGCATAACCTGTAGGGATATCAAGGATGTGGGGACATAAACGAGCTTGATGACCAAATAGTTCCAACTAGAATCAAAGAGAATTTTTCTTTATCGGACTGGTATAAAGACATAGTGTCCTACCTACTAACCCTGAAATGTTCTAGTGATCTGTCTCCAGCTAAAGCTAGGACACTGAAGCTACATGCTGTGAAGTACTGTATATCCAGAAGCCAATTGTACTGGAAGGACCCATTAGTCTTCCTACTGGTTTGTTTAGTAGAATCAGAAACATAGGGGGTCATAAACGAATTTCACGGAGTATGCGGAGGGCATCACACCTGGAGGGAAACAACTTATAAAATCCTGAGGGAAGGATATTATTGGCCCAAACTATTCTCAGATGTCAACGCTAAAGTTAGAGCCTATAACCCTTGCTTGTTGTTCGCTAGAAAACGGAAGCTTCCAGCGCTACCTCTGGTTCCTGTCAAAACTGAAGCCCCGTTTCAACAATGGGGGTTAGATTTCATAGGCAAAATCAACCCACATTCCAGCACTCAACACGAATGGATCCTCACAGCTATAGAGTAATGTACCAAATGGGTGGAGGCTATTTCGACCAGAAAGGCGATCGATTCAGTGGTAATAGATTTCCTGGAAGAGAACATACTGTCCAGATTCGGCTGTCCCCGAAAGATAATCACGGACAATGCCTAAGAATTCAAGTCTATGGCAATGGTTAGTTTCTTCCAAAAATACAACATCATATTGGGCCACTCCACTGCATATTACCCTCAAGGAAATGGGTTAGGCGAATCATCAAATAAAAGTTTAATTACCATAATTAAGAAAGTGCTGAGCAAAAACAAAAAATCTTGGCATGTGCATCTCAAGTACGCTTTGTGGGAAAATCGGATAGGTACGAAGAAATCTATTAGTACTTTGCCTTTCCAAATGGTATACGGGACTGACATGGTATTCCCTATAAATCTATCACTTCTTGTAATGAAGCTCTGGAAAGATGAGAAAGAAGAACCAAACCATGTCACAAGGAGAATAAATTAGTTGATTGAAGTTCAACAACACAGGGATGAAGTGGACGAAAGG
>ML776901.1:54102-67891 GCA_009831015.1 Picea engelmannii | reverse complement strand
TATGATATATTCACCCGACATGTCATTAAAAGAACAACTTTTACTGTCGATTCTAAAAAAGGATCACCCGGATAAGATAAAAAATAATTAAAATAAACAGAGTTAGGATTGCATTTTTGAAATCCAAAGCCTCTTCTGTTTTCCTTTTTCCATCCTTGGATTTCTCTCCTTAAGCTCCAACACCGTCCCATGCCCTCCACAGAGAAATAAGAAGTTACGCTTTAGCTCCGGGAACTGGCGAATGAATCTTAGAAAATAAGCTAGCCTTCACGACTCCTCAGTTTCCTACTGAACAAAGTTATGTGTAGGTTGATCCTAAATATCTTAGGTATTTTAATAGGTTTCAAATGATTCAGTCTTTCTCAAAGGAAGACCCCTCGAAATAAATTCTCCCATATTTTCCTATAGACTAGGATGTTTTGAAGGTTAAGAGAAAGTTGGTCCAGAGTAGTCAAAACAAGTTGACAGTCCTCTGTTGTGAATATTACACAAATATCACCCCTAGTATACCTTATACCAATTGATTGCCCCCACTTCATATTCCAAAAATATAAGATAGATGGTGAAAGGAAATTCATAATTAATTTCCCCCATCTAGTCCAAAGAGATGATGAAAGGAAATTCATAAAATGATTGCCCTCATCTCAGCATTTAAATGCAAAATTACATTTTGGAGTGGTGAAAGGAAATTCAATGAAGGGAACCAGATAACTTCACCGGGGTACTGAACAGGCTCGCTGGAAGTGAAGCAATATCTAAGATATCTGTAAGGCTGTCATACATAAATTCTACTATACTCTGGTAATTAGCTTTTTCAAAACTGGATCCACAGCCCAAGTCCATGTAGGTCTCCCTGATTAAAAGCATGGAATTTACTTCATTTTGATGCAAGCTAAAACCTACAGGACCTGTTGAATTTCCTAAGATTGTTTGGATCGTCTTAAGCGGACCAGAATTCAGTCTCGAGAAAGGGAAAGCTGCCGAATGGACTGCAGTTGAGTTTAGAAAGCGTGTCGAGTTTTGAAAGTTTTCCGGAAATAAACATAAAACCTCAAAGATCCCTCTGTATCCTCTTTCCAAATAAGTTTCACAAAAGCAAACTGATGACCCCATTTACCCAATATAGGCACTTGGTCTACTTTCCTTCTCGTCCCGCAAGGAGACGAGATCCCTAGTTGGAGCCTATGTTGGAGACGCCCTTCTCTAAATAGGTGAAATGTTATACTTAAGCCCAAAAAGCTGGATTTCGGGACTTTGTTTATTTCATGATTCTACCCACTAAAGCTGCAGTATCTCGACACGTGAAGTGGCGAAAACTATTTTAGTTCTAATCACCATTACTAAATGACTAAGCAGGGATTATCACCTTTTATTACCTCATAATCTCGCTCTCAGGATTTACATGTTGAATGTTTCTCAAACCACTGACATGCGAAGTTGTTTTAAAGTTACCCAGGTTAGTATCAAGAGTAAATCACTTTAAACCTTAGTTAACCATTATCGTGATTTTGCGACTTAGTGATTTCTTCCCCAAAAATAAACACCTTTGTAACTCTGATCTACGAAGTCGTGATATTGATTAATTAAGCGTAGGTTAATTAAATGCTTAAGTCAAATCACAAACAATCAACTAAATCGCACTATCGCGATTTCGGGTCTTTAGGGTTCAAAGGCTAGGAGCGAAGTCATCCTATACGATGAATGCCGAAAAAGGGATTAGCGACTAAAGCACACTTAATTAAAATAACTAAACTATATTAATTAATGCCTTAAGAAACCTTTAACACACACAGTTTATGGACGAAGTTTTGAATTTTTTTGCGTTTTTCCAGGTCACAAATCGTCAAACATTTATGGAATTTATTTGAATTTCAGTGAGGTGATGGATAGTAAGATCTCGTTTTACTTCTAAATCTTTCTATTAAAACATTTGACCATTTCTGTCAGCAAGGACTCGCACAGGATTAAATGATCAAGACAAAGGGGTTCTCTTTCATTATTTCAGTTTTCATCTCTATTGTGCATAGGGCCATTTCACCAGGATAACTTATGTATGTGTTTTCAATCTTTCCGACAGGGATCTAGTGTTCGAAAACTGAGAGGGGGGGGTGAATCAATTGTTACCAAGCTTAAACAATTATGCTTCTTTTAAACTCTTTGCAGAAACACTGAATGATGATCACAATAATGCAGGGAAATAAACAATGGCACATTCAACATCAGTCACATATATGAGAAACACAGAGACATATATTTCTCGAGGAAACCCATACAGGGTAAAAACCTCCTTTTCTTTATATGATAAGTAATAGTTACATTCTTTACATTATCATACATATGAGCACCAACTCATAATGAGGCTACAACCTCTGTTTTGCAAGATGCAACTTTCTGAGAGCACCAACTCTCTGTTTTATCTAGCACCCACTAGAAGGAAGCACCAACTCCCTGGTTTCTCTAGCACCAACTAGAAAGAAGCACCAACTCCCTGAGTGTTTCCAGCACCAACTAGATGGAAGCACCAAATTCCAATCATACATGCACCAACCTGTATAATAGAGAAAAAGAGTTCTCCCTTGCACCACCCTGCCACCCTGGTTTCTCTGGCTGCAACCGGATGGAAGCTACAAATCCCTGTGTTCAAGCACCCACTTGAACCTCTGAGGACAACAGTCGTCCCGAGAAACTCCCAACCACCCTGAAATATAAATCTTTACTACTGAAACTTATTACAGTGATAAGATGTTCAACAATGGTTTACCAAACTCATCACTGTTTTGCTGCATTTCGTTACTCTGTCTGCCTCATTGCCTTCCTGCACACATGACTTGCGCTATCTGTTCTTCTTCTTTTTATGCTCTGTGCGCCATGTCAATTCACCGCACAGTTCCTCTTCTGTGCATTTCTACTTCTGCGCTCTGCCTCCTTGCTCACACTTCAATCCTTCTACACAATGACCACAACAAATCCAACAGCAACAACAACCCCATCTCTTCTTTGTACCGTGTATATATAGCTTTTGTGCATCTTGTGCATGCAATATTCACCATTCCTATGCATGTTCATAAAGCGCCCATCTCCTCCACATATCAAGTGCTCTGCGTGATCATCATCGCGACTCTTGGACTGCTCTGGTAGTTCAAACGCGCGTTCAGCATCACTGGGTGTTATGCTGAGATTCCTCAGCCTCTCTGGCAGTTGAGACTCTTCGTCTTCTCTGTGACAGTCGAGCTCACCTTCTCTATTTCAGTTACAGGCTTCCACGCTCATCCATCTGTCAATCCCTTCTAAGAATAGTCTTCCTTCACTTGGATGAAGCTTGGAGACTTTTCATCTCCTCTGGAAATCACACAGGGGTCTCTTCGAATTCTCTAGCAGACGCCATCAATGGTTTCTGGCAGTTTCACTGTGTCGTGCATCAATATCCCCTCGATCTCCTTCAGTTTCATTCATATCCAGAACAACCAGCCATACACAGTCTATCTCATTTTCTTTTATACACAACTACATGACAGTTCAACTTCCCAACTCTTTAGGCAAAAGAAAGACAACTATCCGAGCAACTGAAACGCCAACTGAAACGCTAACTGATTTGCAATCATGAGTCCATTTTGCTAACAGATTCCAAACTAAGGAGTTAACTGTGAGAGAGAACTGTAACCCTTCGATCAACACTTGATCTGACGGTTCAGATTACATCGTGATTTCACATATCGCGATATTGGGATTCCTGATGTCAATAATCTTTGACATATCCAACTCTCGATCCCCGAAACTCTAACAAGGACTGGAATCAATGGTCTAGATTCAACCTTAATTTGACAGCTCAGATTAAATCACAATTTCACATATCGCAATATCGGGATTCCTGATGTCAATAATCTTTGGCATGTCCAACTCTCGATCCCCGAAACTCCGACAAAGACTGGAATCAACGGTCCAGATTCAACCTTAATCTGACGGCTCAGATTACATCGCGATTTCACATATCACGATATCGGGATTCCTGATGTCAATAATCTTTGACATTTCCAACTCTCGATCCTAGAAACTCTGACAAGGGATAGAATCAATGGTCCAGATTCAACCTTAATCTGACGGCTCAGATTACATCGCGATTTCACATATCGCGATATCAGGATTCCTGATGTCAATAATCTTTGACATGTCCAACTCTCGATCCTCGAAACTCCGACAAGGGATAGAATCAACAGTCCAGATTCAACCTTAATCTGATGGCTCAGATTACATCACGATTTCACATATTGCGATATCGGGATTCCTGATGTCAATAATCTTTGACATGTCCAACTCTCGATCCTCGAAACTCCGACATGGTGTAAGTCTGCTAACATCACATGTGTTAAATAACTGCCACGTGTCACCCTGATTCGTGACTTACATGTGCTTGGCATGTTGAATCAGTATGACACTTGTCATTACCTGGTTGTGCCACGTGTTCCTAGCTGACGTGGTTTGCTGACGTGATTCAGATCGACGGTTCAGATGTGATCTTGATTTGACGGCTCAGATTACGTCGTGATTTTTCATATCGTGAAATCGGGATTCCTGTTGCATTGTTTCTTTGACATCTCCAACACGCGATCCTCGAAACTCCGACAGGGAGTCGGATCAACGGTCCACATAACCCCCTGAGATGGATGGTCCTCCTTCTTTCGGGATTTGTGAGCCCTCTACTCCTTGCACTTTTAAAGATCGTGTAGGTTTTCCTCAATCCAACGGTGGTCGGACCCTGCGCTCAGATCTAATGCCTGAGATCTATCCTCCTCTTAAGCGCACTCTTCTTGTCTTTATTTAGATCTTACAGCCCTCATGCTGTCGAGAATTTTGGATGGGATACAACAATCATAAATTCTTCTCGGGCCTTCGATCATTTTGTCAATGTTGCGTTGCCTTCGATCATTCGATCTTCCTGGACTTATCTTCTCTTTGCCTGTTGATCATCGCTGTTGTACTCAAGCCATCATTACTGCTGTACTTTCCATCAACAACAAGATTATGCTGCCTGTAAAACATACCAAACATCCTCTGCACTATCTCTTCTGATCCTATCGAGGTTTCTCTGCAACTTCTTCCCAAAATACTTCTGGTGCCCGTCTGTTACATTTTTCCTGTATTCATGCCATCTTCATTATTGTACTTGCCATCAATGACAAGCATATGCTACCTGTTAAACATTTCCAACATCTAGTTGCAAGGTTATCTATCATGGCTCAACGAAAATTGCCCAAGGCAGCTGCTGAGAGTTCAGTTCAAGGTTCAGATGTTGTTTCTGATACCTCACCCCGAAGTATCAATTATGTCAAAACATGGACGTATGTTTCCAACATTCTGCAATCCGAGTTGATAAACTGTTCGGATGATTCCAGCGGTAACGAGAAGGATGACTTGTCCACCAAATACAAAATCATTGCTCAAGTAGAGATGCAAAAAATAGTGGCAAGGCCATGGCTTCTTCCCTATTATGATATGATCAGATGGGCACTGGACCATGTGGACATCCTGACTAGGCCAATTATCAGCGAACAAAGGGTGACAATTGGAACCTTCAGATTGGAGCATTTACAGGCAATGTATAAATTTTCACCCACACCGAACCTTACTCACAATACCAAATTCATAGAGGGTTTCAAGGAAAAGGAATGCGAACAATATGGAAAAAATTTATTCGATCTGATCAAAGATTGGGTTTCACACCCTGTGAAATTCAGGTCTGACACTAATGGGATTTATTCAATCTCCTCCTTAGAGCCGCAATTCAAGTATATAGCGATGATGACTTGTAGGTTGTATCGGAAGGAGGGCAATACTCACTTTTTCCTCCCATGGGTACCACTTATTCATACAGTTGCTGAGGGTTTCTCTTTTGACTGGGCCAAATTGTTGTCTAACAATCTGACCAGTCAAATTATCGAATACCGAGCGCAGAAGGCAAGTAGGAAAGTGGCTTCATTCTTTATGTCTTCTTACATCATGGACGCTATTTGCTTCATGACACCTTTCCCACTAATGAGTTGGAGCTGGGCTCCATCTAATACAGAGCTTATTCATGTCTACCACTCAAAAATTTGGGAGGATAAAGCCAAAGAATTTGACTACAAGATATTCAACTGGGTAATGGTACCAGTGCATGTCTCCATCTTCGGCCATCCGCCTCCCAAGATTTCAGATAACATAGAGGCCAACCTGAGTAGCGTGGAAGATTGGTATATAGAAGTGGAATTTTCATACAACAGGGTCTTTGGCACCTCTATTCCCCCATACACTCTGATTCTATTCTTTCCAGACAAGCTAGTGTGTCGCGAGATCACCAAACAAACTGTGCTCGACGGGATAAGAAAAGAGCTCAAAGGAGTATTGAAAAAGGTATGGTCTCCCTTTCCCATTCACATTGGTGCATATTCTTTATTAGATTTTGGCCATGCTAGAGACGAGGCTACGGCCTTAGAGGAAATGAAATTGGTGGACATTGATTTCAAGAAGCATGACCCTAATAAGGTTGTGAGTAATCACCTGGCGAGTTGTGGCCTGAAGAAATACAAACACGAGGATTCGCCTCATGATGAAATCTTCTGGGGTGCGAGGTCCTACTCTGAAGTCCTAAGTCGGATTCAAGCCTTTCCGCCCGGAGATATGGCAAATTTCTTTAAATTCTAGGAGCCCCGACGGAGTTGCCTCTCCCAGGTTTTACAGGGCGAGACCCCAAAGCTTCTGGTTACACAGCAAATAGAAGCCAAAGGCTTAGAGGACTTGAGTCCTGACAAGGAGGAAAACTGAGAGAAAATAGGGGGAGTAGGGACCTCAAAATGAGGAACCGAAATCCCCAATCAATAAGAAGGAAACTCAGGAAAGGGTACGCCGAGCAAACAAGTCCAAATTCAAGTAGAGATACCCTCCCAAGGGGTGGGTGACTCACTATCGCTCATATCAAGCAAGCCAACCACATATGCTATCCAGAAATAATCATCTAAGGAAATCGGCAGTCCCATTGCTTCTATCATACCCTTACAGTTCACAAAGGGGAACCTCGATGCAGGATGAATTTTTAATGAAGAACTAATGCCCATTTCTGTAGAAGAGTTACCTCCTAATGAATTTTTCTTCGACAAGAAAAGGAAGGCCATGGTGAAGCAATAATCATATCAAAAAGCGGGCGTAGTGGCTAAAATATTTAAAATCCTGATGGAAGGAAAGGTCGTAGAAGATGAAGAATTCACCGATGAGAGAGCAGGAACACTAGGGGCTTATGCTACAACCAACCAATATTTAGTTGGAACTTTGAAGGCACAGTTGAAGCGAAAGAATCTCTTGATCGGTAAGTTGGAAGCTATGGTGGCTACGATGGAAGCAAAGGCCAAGGATGAGGTGACCAAAAGCCTCAAGTAAGCCAACATAGCCGATCTGTAGGAGATCGAGAGACTCAGATCCGACCTTGACCAGATGCGCTAGTCGGCGCAAATAGGCCAAACGCAGGTAAGCCAGTAGGAGCAGCAAATAATACAGTTACAGTCGAAATTGGATGTTGCCGAAAACCAGGTCTTAGAAATAAAGATATTCCAATCCCAAGCCACCAAAATCTGACAGAAGGTATTAGCAACTCAACAAGACTTGCTTGCTAAATTGGGAACCATTCAGAATCAATTTTAGATGATAGATAAAGTGCTATAAGATATCTCTTTGAGACAAATATAAGCTGGGGCGGCTCGAGTTGCTTTCTAGGAGGCCGTTATAGGCACAACGAAAGTAGAGATGGTCAGTAGCTCCAAATTATCCATCGCAGAACAAACCAGAGGGAATATTTTACTGAAGGTGTGGGAGAAGAATACATCAGAGAGAAGGGAAAGAGCTAAAGAGGTGAGGAATTCTTGCGAAGAAACATTCTCCGTGATAAATAAAAGTTTGTTAGACCTTGATAAGGAAGGCAGTGCTGGGACGCTTGGAAAAATCAATATAGCTAAACACCTGATAGATATCAAGGAAAATGTGGAAAAGGAGCAAGCTGAAATATCCCAGATAAGTTAGGTTGATATGGTCCAAGTGGACAGATGGCTAGTAAAGCCAAGTTTACAATTATGGTCTATCGTTACGGAAGACCGACAAGTGGGAAAAATATTTCCACAATTGGCAAAGAATTGTTACACCTTTGAGGCAAACAACCAAGCAGAGCCTTCTAGGTTGATAGCCCAGTTGATCAAAAGGTGCATCAATTACATTGAGCAGTTGAAAGGGCAGGCTTCTGGTGTTAAATGATGACAACTATCACTCCGTTCTATTTCTGGAGCTAGAGGAGCAAAGAAAGGAGGGCACTCTGCCCTTATGAAGGAAGACAAAAGATGAGTAAATGAAACGCTTCAATTTTTCATTTGTAACTGACAAGTTTCTAGAACGATTGGAATTCGAAATGTTTAGAAGTTTGTTTAAATATACATTTTGAAAAGGGAACAAGGGGATTTTTATTTTGGGGCCAAATGTAATAGATGATTTCTTGTTCCAAAATTAATGAAGAAGCAATCCAAAGATTCCAAATTCTGTGAACACTGAGTTATGTGTTCTCTGTTATCTCATGTTCATTTTCATTTCTCATATATACCCTTGATGAACGCTTAGCTGCAATTTAGTGCAACTTTCTACTATGGTGATCAACTGTCTAGTCTTCTAATCATTTGTAGTTTTTCCTCTGTATCGGCTATTAGAAAGTACAAGACCTGTGAATTACTTAGATCTCTATATTTTATGCTTTGTCAAAATGTTTTCTTGTCTATTTTCTTCTTCTGTCACAGGGTGAGATTCTCCCTAGCTTGGAGCCTTGCATTGTTGACAACTTAATGTTTTCTTACGTTCCATGCATGGTTTTTTCAAAGTTAACTCAGTTATGGGAAAAGGCCTTTGGCTTTGTTATACTATTAGTTCGGATCTGAGAAATCTTTCTTGTATAATCTAAAATCGAAATAGCATTTTAAAACATCAACCCCCTTTAAAGCTCTGTTTCTCCATGACTGTTCCCGTTGTAATACAACCCTACGTTTAACCCATCCTATCGGATAAAACCAACATCACTTTGAATCTTTTCGATACTACACTTAAAACTATCAGCAACCGAACAGAGCTCGAACGTTCATGGGAAGCCATTGAACGGGATATTAGCATCCAAGAACATTTGGAGGCTAGACAAAGACAACTCAGAAATCAGCCATAGCTTCCTTCCCTGAAGTTTTCTCTTTCCCTTTAAATCACTCACTCACTTTGGGATGCCTAGACTCTATACTTTATAGCCTTAAGTACAGACTCTGGAACAACAGATGGGATTATTGTATGAGAAAATATTAATAAATCTCCGAACTCATACATATTTTTTCCAATCATTTGGATCTATATATGTTGGCAATGTAAATTTAATACATCTTATGCCTTTTACTTTAGAAATCATCCACCAAAAACCAAGTAATGGGATTCCCACATAGTACAAATTTATAATGGAAATTAGAGGCACTCAAATTAGAAAAATATGAAGGTATCATCCCATAAAATCATGTTGTCCACTACACTAAATTCCTTAAGATATTAGAACATGCCAATTTTCAAGGAATTCCCATGTTATTTAATTACCATCTGGGTGTAATATGTTGAGATACGTGTGGTTTTGAAACTCGACAATTGTAGGTCTCAAAAAATATTATGTGAGATATCAAGGGTTATCATAGAAAGAAGTCATCGGAAAAGCTCCTTAGGCATGTTCCTCGTAAGAATATTTTAACAAAGATCAAGATCATCATACTCCCATAGTGTTGTAATCCTTAAAGGAAAATCACCTTGAAGCCTCTAACACTGAAGTAGATTTAGCGTGCTACCACCATATATGTTGTGATTCATTGTGTCAATTTTGTGAAAGTGATTTGTTGGATTTTTGGGAAGCAATATTCATTACATACCATTTTTTATGACAACTAGAAAAACACCCACAATAAGGAAATTTATTTTACATAATAACAACAAGGATGCAATTTTTAAAGTACATACTTTAGGCGTCAAAGGGAAACTACCTTGAAAAATGGTGAGTATGGGTATAGGTGAATAAATATCCAAATCATTCAAAGACTTAAGATGGAAAAACCTCTATGTGTTTCAAGTTAAAACCATTACCTTCACCTAGGAAGGTAGGGATTTGATTTGATTATCATATAAAATTTCTAAAAAATAAAAATTGTAACCATGTAGACAATTGATCAGAAAGTTGTTTCGGATTTATCGTATAGTTTTTTTTGATATTCAAAAAAACCTATGCGATAAATCTGAAATAACTTTCTGATCAAAACAATGGTTGCAAAAGCCTTAGAACAGAAATGTAGACAATTCTCCAGAAATGAAAACCATTATTACTCGTCTCCTTTCTGCAACTCAAAAATTGAGAATTCAAATTCTAGAGTAGTTTGAGGCATTAGGGTCTAATATTAGTGAAAAAATTGACAGTGGAAGCAAGGTTTTGGAAATAATGGAAAACAACATTCATGAGAATTTTGTGGAGCAAAGTAATGTAAGGGAAATCCAAAATGTAGAGAATAGGATGATGATAGGGAAACACCTATTTGGAAAAGATGCTTCTATCATGTATTAAACTTTAGATCCCACGGATATTGTTCAACCCACCATTTGAGAAACATTAGCAATGTGTCAAAGGTTAGAAGATACATACCAACTATTTGATAAAATGAGTACTCCATGAATTTAGAGGATGCCCATTAATTGTTTGACAAATGTTTGCAACAAAGTTTTGGTTTTTGCTTGAGAGGGGGCATGTAGATCTTATGAATCCTTTTATGGGAACACCATCACCCTGGAGGTTGAGATATCCCAAGAAATTGTGATTTATCTTTACAGGTAAGCAACTGGAAAATATGTGTACTTCAAATGATTACAAGACTCAAAAGTTCACTTGATCTAATTCTTGGTGATTTGTCTCCATGGAGGGGTTTATAGAAATATAGGAATGACCTCCTGTTTAAAAGCTTCACAAATCTCCCCCTATTGGAATACCAATAAGAGTAAATATTTGAATCCTTGATGTTTCAAAGAGGAAATCCAAAACATATCATATTCCCCTTTGTAACTTAAGGATCCTTAGTTAGGAAATTCCATTGTGCATAAAGTTGAAGACATATCAAAGCTACAAATTCAGTTTCCAATATTAGAAGGGATACCAATCACTACAAAGAAAACACTACTACAATAGGGATATTTTTCATCATTGTAGGTGGAATTTGATGAAAATGGTGCATGTGTTAATTTTGATGTCATATAGAAAAAAAATTATGCAATTGTTTTTTGTGATGCAAAAAACACAAGAAACAAATGACACATGATTAAGTTTTGAATCTTTTTGTCCTTTTGTTTTCAATTTGAGTAATTTTCAAGTCAATATTTTCATGTCATTTCAATATTTCCTTGTCTATATATTGTGGAGTCTTGCTACTTGAATATTGTGGAGAGCATAGTTGTCTAGCAAAGGTTTATTAGGTCCCCCATTGGATCAAAGGTAAGAATATCCCACATGTTTTTTGTTTCCCCAAATATTTCCTTCAATTTTGTACAATTTACTATGTTTAGTGAGATTTTTTATTTTTAGGTATGACATTAATTGGGGTAATGTTATTTGAGGGCAAGGTTTTTTATTTTAGGAGAATTATTGCATATCTATGGCTTTGGAGACAAGTTTTGTGAATTAAGGGACATTTTTTTCCATGGGTAGAGTTTTACCACAGAAGAATTAGAATAAATTAAATAGAAGATGAAAATAACGTAGAGTTTAAGGGATTGGGATTATCTCTCCCTCCTCTTCATTTTATTCTACTTATTACTCTTTCTCCTCCTTCCTCTTTCTTTTTTTCTCCAAATCCTAATTCCTCTTCCACTCTCTCTCCTCCTCCTTCCTTATTTTTTCTCTTCTTATTGTTATCCTCCTCTTATTTTTCCACTCATTATTCATCCTCCTTTTATTCTCTTTCTTCCTCTTCCACTTAATATCATCCTCCCCCTTCATTCTTCTTCCTCTTCCTCCTTGTCCTCCTCCTCCTCCTCTTATTTTTCAACTCCTCCTTCCTCCTTTTTTTCTTCTTCTCCACATCTTCCTTTTCTTATTCCTCTCCTTCTTCCTCCTCCTCTTAATCCCCTCCTTATTCTTCCTCTTTTCCCAAAAGTACTCCTTCCTTTTCTCCCCAAATCCTCCTCCCTCTTCTCCCCAAATCCTCCTTCCTCTTCCCTTTGGAATTTTATTGGGGAATGTTGTTTGTCATGACGATGTACTAGTTAATCTCGCTAAATTTGTTGTCATTTTTAACTTACTAACACCAAATAATGTTCATAAATTAGAATTGACACTTGGACACATTGGATATTATCATTAGTTCATCAAAGTCTATGACACTATTATAGTGCCTATGGTGCGATTGTTGAAGAAGACATAATAATTTATTTGGATATAAAGTGTGAAGCAAACTTTAATATACTAAATCTGAGGTTGGTGATGCCACCTATCTTGGTTTTCCCTAACTAGATGGTTGATTTCCACGTACATTTTGATGGTTCAAGTATTTAAATAGGGAAATCTTGGCACAACCTGGAGAAGGGAGTTAAAACCATATAGTCTACTTTTCTAGCAAGAAGTTTTATTAGGCGAAGCATAACTATACCGCTATAGAAAGGGAATGCCTAGCTATTGTGTATGCACTCTAGAAGTTTAGAAACTACTTGTTATGCAAGAAGTTTAGAAACTACCTATTATGCAAGAAGTTTAGAAACTACTTGTTATGCAAGTAGTTTAAATTCTTTATATACCTTTCCACCTTGAAAGACTTAGTCAATAATCCCATGTTGGAGGGGTGTATCTAGATTTATTTTTTTCGACAATGAAATATTGTGAAACATCGTGTGATCGAGGTAAACTGTCGGCCTAATTGCAGGCCTAACCCGATGGGGACATCAAGTGAGGCCCAACAAATGCAACAATGGAAATGGTGTATCTAGAAATAGTTATTGCTCTAGGAATTTTATTGAGGTTATTATCAATTCAAGACAACACAAGGAAGGGATACATCACCTCTCACAACTTGAAATAGGAGAACCCAAGAGGCCCAATAGATGACCAACTCCTAGATGCTGACTTTTTCACAACTGAAGAAGGAAAATTCCATAATATTTGTAGAATTTTGGTGAAACCTACACAGAGAATCTAGCTAACAACAATTCATACAAAGCTTGCAAATTGAGAGAAGGAGAGAAGAAATGAGAGAAAAGAATCAATAGAATTCTATTCACTGTATGAGTAAAATGGTATAATGCACATGATATACTCTACATGGATAAGTGAAGTCTCCATAGTAGTGATCTAGAGATATCTAGACACTCACTGATATAAACTAAAGTAATCTGCCACCTAGTCCTAGTTAACTGATCCATGAAATCATCAGTTAATTGGGTCACACATGTGGAAGTGAGAGAAACACATGTAAGTGTTGGTGATAAAATAGAGGTTGCCATGCATGAGTGACTTCAACTAGTTTAACTAAGTGTAAATAAGTGTAACTGACTCTGAACGAAAGATGAATGACCTATTTTGTAGTGGAATATTCTTTAGAGAGAATATTCTCTTCTAAGAAAGCGTTCTCAATATTGGACTATCAACCTTAGGAAAATAATTACCTAGGTGAGTGTGTAATATCTCCAACAACCCCCCTGAACACTACTAGGGTGTACATGATGAATGGGTCCCAACAAC
>ML776901.1:31683-53905 GCA_009831015.1 Picea engelmannii | reverse complement strand
TCACACCAAATGAAAGTCAGATGATGAAACTAGATGCCAAGCTCAGTGAGGAAGTTATGAACCCAAAGTTCCTGAATAGTGACATTGGTCACTCCTATGTATTCGACCTCTATTGACGATAGGGAAATAGTTGATTTATTTTTTCTCGAACAACAGATGGGAATGGAACCTAAACTAAGCACGTACCCATATGTGGACTTGCAATTTGTCATATTTCTAGCTCAATCAAAATTGGTGAATGCCATGAGATCCAATGCACAACCTAGTGCATAGTGGATCCCATAACATGTGGTGCCCTAAACATATCTAAGGATGCACTTGGAATCCTTCCAATGTAGCAGATGTAGCTCTTGCATTTACCTAGAAACTGCCCCTACTACATATGAGATATCCAACTGGGTGTGGGTGAGATATAGAAGGCTCCCCACAAGCCGTCGATACAAGGTGTTGTCCACCCCTAATGTATCCCCACCATCCTCAAGATGTACACCATACAAAAAGGGTGTGGCTGATGACTTGCAGTCGATCATGTGGAATCTAACTAAGAGATCCATGCCATACTTAGTATGAGATATCTTGATGCCTGAATCATCCTGTATGACCTCGAGAATAGGGAAATAGTGAAGTGAACCCATGTCCGTCATATAGAACCTATTGTGAATAATGTATTTGATCCCAAGAATGGTTGAGGCCAAACTTCCTGTGATCAAGAGGTCATAAACATAGAGAAATGGGATCAAGAAGGAGTCTAAGGTCATCAACATGTATATGTTCAAATATGATTTGCATTTGAAAAAATGATGAGAAATAAAATAGGAATCCATCTTCGCATACCATTCTCTAGGTGCCTACTTGAGGCCATAGAGGGATTTCTTTAATCGACATACTAAGGATGATTTCTGAATGAAGCCCTGTGAATGCTCCATGCAAATATCCTTTGAGAGATCTATGTGATGCAAAGAATTCTTCATGTCCATCTGGTGAACTTCCCACCCTGTGGATGCTCCAATGGAAAGATCCAATCTGATGGAGTCCATCTTTGCTACAAGATGAAAGGTCTCATTAAAGTCTATCATGTGGATCGACTGAAAGCCATTGGTAATGAGTCTTTCATTATACCTACTCACCTATATTTATGTTTCCTTCTTGGTCCTGTAGACCCATCTGCATATGACAAGCTTCCTATCTGAAGTAAGCAGAACTAGATCCCAAGTTTGGTTCTCGAGAAGAGAGTTATACTCCTCTTGCATGGATGATTTCCAGAAGGGATTCCCTGCAACCTCTACATAGGTCTTCAGGTTTGAAGCTAGAACCGTACATCAATGCATGGAAATCATTGGTTTGAAATCTATGATTGCATGAGGAGTATACTCAAACTATGACCTCATCCTCCTCTGAGCCATTGGATCCCACAAAAGATCTCCTGCATCCTGTAGGGTGGTCTATGCCCACTTGAGCATCTATGGTGGCTCAATGTCTTCATGCTCAATATCGACATGTTCATCATATTCCAAATCATATTTGGAGCTTAGATATGAACCATTATCTGAGTGAGTGGACTTGTGATCACTGATTTTTTGTGTAGGTAGTGGTACAAAAGTATCTGCATGTGGCTTTGACAGTTCATGCAAGGGATTTTCCTCAAACTAAACACTTCATACTATGATGATCCTGTCAGTAGAGGGATAAAGCAACCTATAACCCTTCATACCATCTGTATATCCCATGAATATGCATGTGGTACTCTGTGGATATAATGCTTTTCTCTTTTCATAAGGTACATGGGCCCATGAACATGATACAAATATTCAGAAGTGGGTGACTTTTGGTTTTTTACCGCTCCATGCATCAAAGGGAGTCCAGTCCTTGAAAGATATATGAGGATATGTTTTCTAAATGTGGTTGGCATATTTAAGTTCCTCCACCCAAAGATTGGGCGGTAGATATCTTGCATGCAACATGAAAGTGGCCATCTACTTGATGGATATGTTGTTCCTCTCGACTACAACATTTTGTTGCTGAGTGTAAGGTACTATGTGCTACAATTGTATACGTACCTCTAAAAAAATATGCTGGAAATATCAGTTCACATATTCCCCCCCATTTTTTGTGTGGAGGATTTTGATCTTTCTCCTGGGATAAGTCTCTACATGTGCTTTGAAGTATTTGAGATGCTCAAAAACCTCAGAATTCTTCTTGAGCAAATACACCCAAATGTATCATGAGAAATCATCAATAAATATAAGCATGTACCTTGATTTGTTGATGGACATATGAGGAAAGGGTCCCATAAGATCACTGCAGATGATCTCCAAAGGAGAGTAGTCCCTCAAGGCCTTCCCTTTCTCAAACTTCTCTTGAGGATGTTTTCCAAGAACACATCCTTGACAAACTCTAGAAAAATGTATGTTGGGCAAGCCAATGACCATTTATTGTTTGCATAGTTGTTGTATGTAATTGAAGTTTATATGGTCGAATCTGTTATGACATAATATACTAGTATCATATGCATGCGTCAATAGTAAATAATATTTAGCAATGAATTTACTGAAATCATACAAACGAGATTGGTGGTTTACCTCACCAACAACAATTGTGACCATTCTCTGTTGCTGCCATATGGTGGGATGCACATGAATCTAAGATCCATGCATCAAGAGAAGATTTAATGGAAATCAATGCATGAGAGTCACCTCATTTGGCTTGATCTCAACTTCTTTTTGGAAGCTTCAAGAATGTGATCCTTGAGGTTGTTCTTCTAAAGACTCTACGCCATCTGATCAATTTGCTTCTTCATGGATGCAAATTTGGGATGATAATTGTGGTTTTAGTAACCACATTTGGCCTTCCCTTTCTTTCCTTTTCCACCTTTGGACCTTGAGGAATTATCGAAGGGTTTGGAGCACCCTTCCTTCTTTGGCTTTGCATGCACCTTTCGCTTGCCTTTTTGCTTGGAATTTGAATTGGAAGTGTTGCTTCTTTCATGTACAACAAGTGCATGCACATTGAGTCCCTTTATTATCCCCATTTTGATGAGATTATCCTGCTCATGTGTGAGGGATTCAATAAATTGATCCAATGTCTACATTTTCCAGGAGGTGCCTAAAGTCATTTTGTTTGTATGAAGTGATGAGATGAAAATAACATAATACAGACCAAGTTTTGCTAATATAGAAAGGATTAATTGATTGTTTTGAGTGGATTTTTCTATTCCACGTCCCTTTAGATGAAGGAGGATGGAATTGAACTTTGTAAAGAAGTCCTAGATGTTGTCAAAATTTCTCAGATCTAAGGAATTTAGCTCGACCTTGAGCATATGGCCTCTCATTTCATCTTGTTTTCCAAAGATATCGTCCAAATTTGTCCAAATATCATTTGGTGTGGTAAAATCTTCAATGTGAAATAGAAGCTCAGGGGACATAGACACACAAAGGATTCTATAAGCCTCATCCATGTGGTTGATATACCTATTCTTCTCGATAACATAGGTTGGATCAACCTCTATAGCCATGGTAATTTGGTACAAGCCTCTGCATATGAGTTGATGCAGAATTTTTAGCTTCCACTCAAAGTAGTTATGAGGCATGAGAAGTATTTTTGGTGATTAATCCATCTTTTTTACTGCTCTGGACTTGCAAATAAGATACATGTGCACCTTTCTCCTAGCAACGTATGTGGTATGATACCATGTAGAATTGAGGTGAAACATGCACAAAGAATATAGCTAACAACAATTTGTACAGAACTTACAAATTGAGAGAAGGAGAGAAGAGATGAAAGAAAATAATCAATAAAATTGTATTCACGGTATGAATAAAATGGTAAAATACACATGATATACTCTACATGGCTAAGTTGAATCACCATAGTAGTGATATAGAGAGATATAGACACTCACTGACATAAACCGAAGTAATCTTCCACCTAGTCCTGGTTAACTGATCCATGCAATCGTCAATTAACTGAGTCACACGTGTGGAAGTGAGAGAAACACATGCAACTAATGGTGATAAAATAGAGTTTTCCATGCATGAGTGATTTCTACTAGTCTAACTGAGTGTAACTGACTCTAAATTGAAGAGGAATGCCCTATGTTGTAGTGGAATATTCTCTAGAGAGAATATTCTCATATAAGGAAGCATTATCAACAGGGATGATTTTAGGGGCTAAATTTTGCTCATGGGCTAATTTTCCATAGTTTTTCCAAAAACGATATTTGCTATTTTAAAAATGATTTGCCCAAATTTTATAGGATAAAATTATTTTAACTTAAAAATCACCAAAATTTTATAAAAACTATATAAAATACTTAGAAATTTGAATATTTTTACAAAAAATATCACCAAACATTTATAGTTACATATGAAGGATTAGTAAGATTCACCAAGGTTTCTACATTCTAAAATTAACTTTCATCCTTAAAATCATCCTTGATTATCAATATTGGACTATCAATCTTAGGAAAATAATTACCTAGGTGAGTGTGTAATATATCCAACAATATTGACTACAAGGATGACACCATTTGATTACTCTCTTTCTAAGAAAACACACCTTGTGGAAAAGGTAGTCAATTATTAGTTGATAGTAGGATAGTTATAGAAGATATAATGTGTTGGTATCATCCATAATTGTTTTTTGGATCATGAATAGCCATATATATTATGGGAGTACCATAAAGGAGTTGTAGGAGTCTGCGTATGAGGAAAATTGACTACAATAAAGGTGCTACAATCATGGTTGTGGTGGTCCACTAATTTAAAAATATGCCAAAGACTATACCAAGAGTTATTATGTTTGTTGATGAATTGATATACCTTCTCATTAGGATGAAATTCCCCTTAATCTAGTTCTTACACTACAACCCTTAAAAAACTGGACAATAGAATTCTCTGGTCCAATCAATTCACTGACATGACACTTTAGATTACACTATATTATCACCACCACTAACTACCTCGCAAGATGGGAAAAGGCCACCTCAACCACTCACCATTCATCAAATATCACAACAAGATTTATCTTTGAAAACATCATCACTATATTTGGTTTCCCAAAGAGCTTAATGAGTGACTAGGTAATATACATCATTAATGAGATTATTACAACCCTCACCATATAATTCATGATCCAACATCATACACGTAGTCCACACCATTTATAAGACAATGTAAAAATGGAAGTTGTTAACAAGATTTTGGATCATGACCCAAATAGGATATGCTCTGCTAATAAATAAGACTAGGATGAGTGGATCCCAATTGTACAATCAAAATGTTGATGGACCATTAAGAAGTTGACCAAGCACACACCCTATGAGTTGGTTTATGAAAAATAGGTGGTGGTACCAATTGAGTTTTTTTTTCTTAGTATGCTCATTACACAGGTGATTCACATGACAAAAGAAGTATCATTCCAAGATAAAATAACAGACCTAATGGTATTTGCGGAAGATAGGTTTATATTAGCATTATATCAGGATGTGGAATAGGTTTGACAAAAATATTGGCATGACCACCACATAAAGAGGAAATCATTTGAGAAAGGAAACATGGTTATTTTGTATAAAAACAAGTACTTGAAACATCTAGGTAAGTTGTAGATTCATTTTCTGTTAGAAAAACAAGATCACAGAGCAATAAAATATAATAAATGTAGAAACAAAACACAAAAGATAGACAATACCATAGAGACACATATATATGTGGTTCACCTAGTGTGGACTACGTCCACCAGAGAAATTTCCAGGTCCTTCATTTATTAATATCCAACAAATGAAGGGATACAACCTATAACATACCCGTTGTAACTTCCTCTTCTTTCTCTCATAGTCTCCTCTCAGAATACAATATTCACTCACTCACACACATAACTGCAATACAATTACCTCATACATAAAATAGGGTTTCCTTCTAGGGAAAAAATCCCTAACATAACTTCTACCATCATATTTGTAACCTTATAATGAACATTTGATATTGACCATGAAATTACAATATTTTACAATGCAATTTTCCCCAAAATTTCACTTTGGGGGTGTTTCCCTTGAACCCCCGCCGGGGGGGGATCCAAAATTTCTCCCCGCCCCCCCTGGATCACCCTGCTGAGAGAAGTGGGGGGGGGATCCCCCCCACACTACCCTTCAAGTAATGGGTTCCAAACATGGATGGAACAAGAACTCTGAATCATGAAGATAATCAGGCTCCATAACCAACAGTGTCTTAGTCCCTTCATAGTTTTCAATCTCAAGGATTCAAGAGCCTTCGGATTAGCCACAATCTTATCAATAGATTGTTGGTGTTTTAGATCCAAATCAGGATCCATCTTCAGGACATGAAGCATGGGTTTAAATGATGAGAAGAGATTGTATTTAAATACTAAAGGTGAAGGGAAACCTAGGGGTTGTCTAGGTATTAAGTAAAAAAATCTTATTAAAATTATTCGTTGATTAAGTTATTTAGGGTTTTTTTATTTTTTATATTTTATTTTTAGGTTTAATGCTATTCTAATATTCTAATATTCATTAATTCATTGTTTTAATTTTAATTAATTATGTTCATAAGTTCTAGGTTTTAAGTTAATTAAATAAGGGAGGTTAGTGTTTGTTATAACAACAATTTTATATAAGTTGTTACTTAGGTCTATTAGGGTTCATTATTATTAAGGTTAAGCTACTCTAAATTATGTTAATCTTAATTTTATTGTTTTTATTAAAGGTAATTATGTTCATAAGATCAATTTTAATAGTTTTATTAATGATTGTTTATTTTAATAAGTGTTTTTTCAAGTGAGGGTGTGATTATCAAGGGTTAATTAGGTAGGGTTATTAATAAAACTAAGTTAATATAAATGAATTACTATTAATTTTTTTATATAATAGTGTTATAATGGTTGGATTATCAATTTTTATTCTTATTTTTATGAATCAAAGGGAACCATTTTTTTCTTAATTCTATTCCACTATATTTGTTTAGGTTACTAGGATGCTTTCAGATTTCAATTGCTTCTCAAATACGTCGTTTAAAGAGGTGATTTTCTTTTGCGAGGATTTTGGTGTCTTCTAGGCGAACATGGTGTTTTTTTATAAGGGAGTGTTCTGCTAAGGCAGAGGTACGGATGGGTTCATTCTTAATGTAAGCTCCATGCTCTTTTATCCTAATTTGGAAGGAGCGACCAGTTTCACTGATGTAGCATTTTCCGCATGAGCACTCTATTTTGTAAATTCCTTTGCATTTGTGAGGGTCAAGTTTGTCTTTGACAGATCTCATATTATGTTTGATGGTTTCAAGTGGCTTGAAGGAGGTCTTAATTTTTTTTTTTTGAGGACTCTTGCAATCCTATCGGTTACTCCTTAGATGTAAGGAAGGTAGGCATTTCTATTAGGGTTTTGGTTTCTTGGGACGTTGGGATTATCACGGGTTTTTTCTAGGGCTCTATTTATTGCATTCTTAATGTCTTTGTGTTTATAACCTATGTTCTTAAAATTTTGGGTAAGGTGATATGTTTCTTTATCTAGGCGTGCTTCATCGAAGATTCTTATGGCTCTCGTGGCTAAAGTTTTTAGGACACCTAGTTTATGGACTGTGGCTAATCCGAAAAATTACATCACTGCATGGGGCATTCAATGAAACGTATTGTTCCATATACACCACATCAAAATGATCTTGCTGAGAGAAATAATTGCACATTAAAAAAAATATAAAAACCGCATGGTCCAATATAAGAGATTAAGTCTTCATTTTTGGGTAGAAGACATTAATTGTACCAATTACATAGTGATGCAGGAGCATCCTGGGCTCGGGAAATCCACATCACCCAAAAATATTTCTATTCCACAAATCAAAAAATAAGTCAAATAAGGACTGTGTTAGTGGTCCATTTTATTTAGTCAATTTGCTATGAATTCACATTGTTGTTACTCATGAAACTACTCTTGTGTATGTTGAAACTTGTGTTGAAACTACCATGTATGGTGAAATTTTACAAGTGTCATGTTGAAACTCATGCTGAAACTCATGTTGAAACTGCCACGTATAGTGAATTTTTACAAGTGTCATGTTGAAACTCCCACATATGGTGAAATTTTACAAGCGTCGTGATGTTTCTTCATTGTGGCCGCACAAATTTGATGTTTCCACGCTGACATGCATTCATGATGAGTCGCAACTACCGTTAGGTAAAATAAATCGTTTCTAAAGGAAAAATCATGACCTGAGGCCGAAAGGAAGTTGAAGTGGTCTGGAAGACAGAGGGACGGTCTGGTAACCAACAGGTTGAGCGAATAGAAGGCAAACCGATTCAAAGGAAAAAGGGAGAATTTAAAAGGGGCTAGGGCCACGATAGGAAGGGGTTGGAGAATTGAATCATGGAAGGGACTGGAGCAAAGAATTTCAGGTTGGGACGATCACTCAGAAGGGAAAAATAGCATTTTGGCCCTCACATGCAGACCATTAATCCCTAGGTGATTTTTTGTATTGGGTTTTAATCCCACAAGTAACCATCCCTGATTTTTGTTTTATCCTAGGCTCGATGTAATGTAAACTCTATTATTTACTTTGAATCAATAAAAGAGTGGTGTTTCATTTCATGTTTTTTTGGTGCTTAAGTTCCCATTTGAAGTTCCTTATTATTTAGCAACATTATATCTTCTTTTTTTTCCATTGTGTATTATGTAGCAGGGTGTGTGATTTAATTGTGTGTGTGTGTTGCATCCAATTAACTCTACATTATGTGGTATTAGAGCTCAGTTATTCTCTGGGCTTAGCACCTAATATTCTTATGTCATACATGGTACAAAATACATGTTTGTGGTGGTTGCTCAGCAAGAGTGTTGAAAGCCAAGTTGGGTTATAGAACCAATGCGAGGTCTGTGGATTTTGGTGAGACACGTACAACTTGGAGGAATGTTTCCATGAAGGAGAGGAGCAGGAAGGGGAGGTGTAGGAAATAGAGACCTAGAATATTTGAGACGAAGAATAAAGGAATTGGAGAATCATAGGAATGAAGATGATGAAGTACGTTCAGAGCCAGAAGAAGAAATCGAAGACGAAAAGGCTGGTGATGAAAGAGACCCAACAATTAGGTTGATTTTGTATTTGAGTAACAGGGGTAGTTCAAAGGTTGAGGTTTCCTGTGATGATGGTATTATGAGAGTTGATGTTCTCATTGACTAGATTGGAGAAATCGAAAGATATTTTGAGTATGAAAATGTTCAAGATCCAAATCGGGTAAGATTTGTTGTTACGAAACTTAAAGTCCATGCAACACTATGGTGGGATATGTTGCAAAAGGATAGAGTGAATAATCAGTTGGAGAAAATCATAACTTGGAATAACATGGTTACCAAGATTAAAGAGAAATTTATTCCTATTGATTACCAAAAAAATTGCTCCGACAACTCCAAAGCCTCAGACAAAGGGAGACATATGTTCATGAATACACTAAAGAGTTCTTTAGGATGTCACTCATAGCATGACTCAAAGAACCAAAATTCCAATGAGTTGCAAGGAATGAAAATGGGTTGATGTATTTGATTCAAGATGAAATGAGCACACACTATTTTCTCATTGTTGATGAATCTTATCAAGTTTCCCTGAAGGTGAAAAAAATGGTAGACAGGAAAACCGAGCCTAGAGGTAGAGGAAGAGGTTCTAAAGGACGAGGTAATATGGGGACTGTTAAAGGCAACGAAAGGGAGGAAGAATCTTCCAATGGTCAAGGTGGTAGAGGAGGAAATGGAGCTGGTAGAGGCTGATGTTTCAGAAGAAGAAAGGGAATATATGTAATTACTTGTTATCACTATGGTGTAGAGGGACACAAGAAGTCTGAATGTCCAGAAAGGAAAACTTCAGGGAGAAGAGGTGAAGCACGAACAAAAGTCATGCAAGCTGATGAAGCTTCAGTAGTTGGAGAAAATGTGACTGTTCTTCAGCAAGAACAAGGTGATAATTTGTTGTTCTCGAGGGTGTTTCTTAAATATGAACAAAAAGAGGCAAAGGAACCAGAACAACGAAAGAAAGTTTTTAAAACAAACTGTAAGGTTCAAAAAAAATGTTGTAACCTTATTATAGATGGAGGAAGTACAAAAAATTTGGAATCCACTGAAGTCATGGACACGATGAATTTGATGAGGTTGAACAATCCAAAACCTTACCATGTTTCTTAGTTGAAAAAAGGATAGCAGGTGACTATGATTGAACAATGTTTATTGAGTTTCCAGATAGGGAGTTTTCAGGAGAAGGTTTTATGTGACGTGATTGATATGGATGCATGTCACATATTGTTGGGAAGACCATGGTTAATTGATCAAAAAGTTCATCATGATGGTAAGGAAAACACATATGAGTTCAATAAAGATGGGCAACAATATAAATTAACACCAATGCTGGAGGATACCATCGCAACAACAAGAAATTGTGTTGATATAAACACAAGTAACAATAGAATCATGCTATGTTCTACTAAAGAATTTTACTAGAAGAAAGAAAATCAACATTTTGTTTAGCAGTGATTTTGAAAGAAGTGAAAAGTGTAGAGGCTCCAAATGGTGTACCTACAAAAATAAATTTGTTGTTGGATGAATTTAAGGAGATTATTGTTAATGATATGCCAAAGGGATTGCCTCCAATGAGAAGTATTTCTCATCAAATTGATTTAATTCCTGGATCGAGTTTACCTAATAAAGAACCTTATAGGATGACTCCTATAAAGAGTGAAGAAGTGAATCGACAAGTGCATAAATTGCTTGGACGAGGGTTGATTCATGAGAGTTTGAGTCCTTGCACAATACCAGCAGTATTGACACCCAAGAAAACATGGGAGTGGTGAATGTGTACTGACTCGTGTGCTATAAACAAGAACACTATCACGTATATATTTTCACTACCGAGAATGGATTATCTAATGGACAATATGAGTGGTGTGGAGTACTTTACAAAAATTGATTTGAAGAGTGGCTATCACCATATTCGAATAAGAGAAGATGACAAATGGAAGACAACATTCAATATGAAATATGGATTGTTTGAATGGTTAGTGATGTCGTTTGGATTAACTAATGTGCCCAGGACATTCATGAGATTGATGAAAGAAGTCTTGAAGCCATTCTTGGGTAAGATCGTGGTTGTATATTTGGATGACATATTGATTTTTAGCATGAGAAGAACATAGCATGTTGAGCATGTGAGAATAATACTACATCATTTGAAGGGAGAGAAACTATGGATAAACTTGAAGAAGTGTACATTCATGCAACGAGATTTTGTGTACCTGGGTTTTGTGGTTTCAAAGGAAGGGCTGAAAATGGATCATGAGAAAGTGAAGGTTATCCTTGAATGGTCAACACCAAGATGCACATTCGATGTGAGGAGTTTCCATGGATTGGTGAGATTTTACCAGAAATTCATTAGGAACTTTAGCCAAATATGTGCTCCTATTACAAAATTTATGAAGAAAGGATTGTTTCAGTGGATTGTGGCAGCAGATAAGTCATTTGAAGAATTGAAGAAAAGAGTAACAACATAGCCAGTATTAGCATTACCATATTTTAATAAAGTGTTTCAGGTTGATTGTGATGCTAGTTGAACAGTAATTGGAGCATTTCTAAGTCAAGATGGCAGACCCATTGCACTTTTGAATGAGTCTAGAAAGAAGTACTATATTTATGATAAGGAATTTTATGCTATTGTGAAAGCTTTGAAGAAATGGAAACATTATCTACTGCCAAAGGAGTTTTTCTTGTTCACGGATCACAAATCTCTGCAGTACATTAACAACGAAGGTAAGTTGAATCAAAATCATACTAAATGGGTAGAATTATTGCAAAGTTATTCTTTTTTGTTGAAACACATGTCTGTGAAGTCCAATAAGGTAGATGATGCATTGAGTAAGAGGATAGTGTTACTCAATGCCATGTCGATAGAAGTGGTAATATTGAACTATATAAAGACATTGTATGAAGAAGATGCAAATTTCTCATAAGCTTGGAAGGCATGTAAGGAGCCTTGGAGTTTATATAGAACACCATATCTGGACCATATCCAAGAGGGGTTTTTGTTTAAAAATCAGAAATTGTGTATTCCCAAAAGTTCCATATGGTTGAATCTCATTAAAGAGTTGCATAGTGGTGGTTTAGGAGGAAATTTTGACGTTGATAAGACCGCATCCCTGGTGAAGGAGAGGTACTTTTGGCCCATATTTAATAAGGATATTCGAAATTTTATGGAAGGTTGCAGAATCTAACGTCAACTAGCCAAAGGAAAAAGTCAGAACACGAGACTCTATACTCCATTTCTAGTACCCAAAGGACCTTGGGAGGATATCAGTATGGATTTTTTCTTAGGATTACCTATGCCATAGAGAAAACATGACTTGTCAATGGTATTTGTGGATAGGTTTTCTAAAATGACACACTTCATAGTATGTAAAAAGACTAGTGATGCTAGTGAGGTAGCTTCATTTTTTTTCCAATAGATTGCATGGACTTCCACAGAGTATTACTTCAAATCGTGATAAAAGATTCCTTGGACATTTTTGGAGGACACTTTGGAAAAGTTAGGCTCATATTTTTTGTATATTTCAGCATATCATCCTCAAATGGATGGTCAAACTGAAGTAGTGAACATGAGTCTAGGAAATTTATTGAGAAGTTTAAGTGGAGAGAATCCTAGTCAATGGGATTTGGCATTAGCCCAAGATAAATTTGCATATAATGATTTGGTGAATAGGTCTACTAGAAAGAGTCCATTTCATATTGTTTATGGACAGTCACCAAAAGGTGTGGTAGATTTGGTTGCATTGCCAGATTTGGAAGGTAAGAAGAGTGTTGAGGCAAATGATTTTGTGGACAATATGCATGAATTACAAGAACAGGTAAAGAAGAAATTGTAGACCAACAATGATAGTTATAAACAAAGAGAAGATCATCATAGAAGCCAAAAGGTATTCCAATATGGTGATATGGTCATGGCTCACTTGAGGGAGTGATTTCCTTGAGGCACATACAACAAACTCAAGTACAAGAAGATAGGTCCATGCCAAATTATGAAAAATATATCTGATAATGCTTATCGACTGGAAATTCAATCAAGGGGACAAAAGAACAGATGAAGGTACCCTCAGGGAATGGGAACAACATCTACCAATTAAGTTAGAGGAGTATATTGAAGAAATTCTTGCTACAAGAGTTGGTAAGAAGACTCGTTGGAAGAAGTACATGGAATATTTAATCAAATGGAAAAATCGAGGGGCAGAGGATGCATCGTGGGTGATTTAGCATCAATTAGCACATTTGCATAACTCTTCACCTCAGAAATATTCACCTCAGCAGTAATTTTCACATGAGCTGGAGATCATGTTTTTCTTACCAGGGGTGTTTGATGTAGGAGCATCCTTGGGCTCAGGCAATCCGCATCACCCAAAAATATTTCTATTCTGTAAATTAGACGATAAGTCAAATAAGGAATGTGTTAGTGGTCCATTTAATTAGTCAGTTTGCTATGAATTCGAACTACAGATATTCATGCAACTAATCTTGTGTATTTTGAAACTCATGCTGAAACTCGTGCTGAAACTCATGTTGAAACTGCAACGTATGGTGAAATTTTACAAGTGTCATGCTGAAATTTGTGTTGAAACTTGTGTTGAAACTGCCACATATGGTGAAATTTTACAAGTGTCATGCTGAAACTCGTGCTAAAACTACCATGTATGGTGAAATTTTACAAGTGTCATGCTAAAAATTGTGTTGAAACTTCCACATATAGTGAAATTTTACAAGTGTCATGTTGTTTCTTCACTATGGCTGCACACATTTGATTTTTCCATGCTGGAATGCATTCGTGATGAGTCATATATATCGTTAGGTAAAATAACTCGCTACTAAAGGAAAAAGCATGACCCGAGGCCGAAAGTAAGTTGAAGTGGTTTGGAAGACAAAGGGACAATTTGGTAACCATTTGGTTGAGAAAATAGAAGGAAAATCGATTTAGAGGAAAAAGGGAGAATTTAAAAGGAGCCAGGGCAAAAATAGGAAGGGATTGGAGAACTTAATCGTGGAAGGGACTAGAGCAAAGAAGTTTAGGTTGGGGCGAGCAATCAGAAGGGTGAAACAACATTTCAACCCTCACATGCAGACCATTAATCCCTGGGTGATTTTTTGTATTGGGTTTTAGTCTAGCAAGTAACCATTCTCAATTTTCCTTTTAACCCAAGCTCGATGCAATGTAAACTTTGTTATTTACTTCGAATCAATAAAAGAGTGGTGTTGCATTTCATGGTTTTCTGGTGCTTAAGTTCCCATTTGAAGTTCCTTATTATTATTATTATTATTATTATTATTATTATTTTCTGTTGTGTATTCTATAGCAGGGTGTGTGTTGTAATTATGTGAGTGTTGGAGCCAGTTCACTCTACATTACATAGTTAATAGAAATTTCACAAAGGCTTTAAAATATGTAACACTGCAACAAGCATGAAGTAAAATTAAACCAGATGTAAGTCACTTTCATGTGTTTGGTAGTGAAGCATGGGTTCACATTCTTTATGAGAAAAGGAAAGATTACAACCTAAGAGAGATACTTGCATTTTTGTTTGATATTATGAAGATGTAAAAGGTTATAGACTTTAACATCATTCGAATGAAATTATTATTAGGAGAGATGTTAAGTTTGATGGATACCTCTCATCCTATGAGCTTAATTAGACATTTGTGCCATCTTTGACCTATGATCCATATTTGAAAATAGTGCCATCTTTTACTCCCAAATTTTTTTCTATGCTTCTATTTTGGTTTCTTATCTAGATGATGACAGTGAGAATGAAAATTCACCTTTCCCTACTTTCCTTTCTCCAATTTGGTCTGTTGATCAGGAACTTGAACCAACACCACTACTTCCTAGATAGGTTTGTACAACATGAGAAGCGATTGGTGATTTTACCAGTAATCCTTCATATCAACATCATACATGTTCATAGTTAAGCCTCCTCTCTTTTATCTCAAGTTTTAGATATCATGATCCATAAAAATTTGTAGAAGATTATAGCCATCCAGATTGGGACATGGTAATGAATGAAGAATATCATTCCTTAATGATGAATGATACTTGGGATCTTTTACCTATTTTGAAAGGAAGAAAACTTATCAGATGTAAATGGTTGTATAGAACTAAGTGTGCATTGTATGGAAGTGTTGAAAGAAATGAGGTTGGATTAGTTTCCAAAACATTTTCTCAAGTAGAAGGGATTGACTATAATGAAGCATTTTCCCCCATAGATAAAATGAATTACATTTTCCTTGTTCTATCCCTTGTAGCTTCATATAAACAGGAGGTCCATTAGATGGATGTTAAATATGCCTTCTTGCATGGGGATTTGCAAGAAATTTTTTATGTGCAACGACCTCATGACTATATTCAAAATGAATCCACCCTTGTTTGTTTCCTTAAGAAATCTCTCTATGGCCTTGGACTTGGTATACTAAAATGGATAGCTTTCTTCTTGAAAATGAATTTTCTATACATAATTATTTCCACAATGTCTATACCAATAAAGTAGGTAACCATCTCATAATAATTGCCCATTATGTTGATGATCTTATATTCACTAGAAGTGTCCCCAAACTTCTAACCCACATGAAATCCAACCTTCAGAAGAAATTTGAAATGACAGAATTAGGAAATTTGCATTATTTTCTTAGTCTATAAGTCTTGCAAACCAAGGAATTTCCCTTTCCCAATTTAAGTATTGCATGCAACCTTCTTCACCATTTTCAGTCTTTCACATGGAAGATTGTAAATTAGTGCCATCTCCCTTCTAAGTTGGAGTCAAATTTCCTACCACCCGTACTACACTCGAAGTACATGCCACTTGGTACTATCTTTTAGTTGGTATCCTTTTGTATTTGACTTGTACCCATCCTGATATTTCCTTTCTTTTTTGTCTTGTTGTCGGGTATATGAAAACACCCAATGAGAGCCATTGGAAAGTAGAAAAAAGGGCACTTCCATATATCAGGGATATAGTTTAGTTTGGGATATAATAAAGGTCAAAGGGGACTCTGTTGGTTGATTTCACTATTTCTAATTGTGTTGGTGACCTTGATGATCAAAATTTTATCGCGGGTTATTTTTCAGTGTTGGTTCTGGACCTTTCACTTGGGCTCATAAAAAGTAATGTGCTCTTTCTCTTTCTTTAGTAGAAATAGGGTATTGAGTAGTATTTATCATAATTCAAAAGGACCTATGGATTCAATAGATCCTTTCAGTGTTTGGATTCCTACAACAACATTCAACCACACTTCGATGCAATAATTAGAGTGTCATTCAATGTGTCAAACATCACATTCAACATCAATGCAACACGCACATTGATCTATTGGGTATGTGTTACATTCTTTCAAAAATTGATCCCATGTATTTTAAATTGATATGGGAGTCGGGGGGCTTGGGTTTCCCCCTATTGGGGGTTCATGGATGGATCCTCTGGGAAAAACAATGGCTATTTTCAGCATCCATTTTTTGCAGTTTTTTAGCACATGGTTTTTGCGGATGGTTTTCTAATTCCTATTAAGGAATTAAGGTTGTTGACTAATACGGGTCAATGGATTAGAGTATAGGATGATGCAAGATCCTATATATTTTATTATACAAAATGAAGAGGATGATGAATAAAATATTAGATTTGTGGCTCTAAACAGGTTGTTGGTTATCTGGGTTTGGGTTTCCAGGGAAAAATCCCTATGTGTGTGTGTGTGTGTGTCATATAAAATATTAGAGGTGCGGCTCTAAATAGGTTGTTGGTTTTACTGATTTGGGTTTCCAGGGTAAAATCCTTGTGTAATGTGTGTGTGTGTGTGTCTTTTATGTTTTTATTAAGAATATATTTGCAGTAAGTAATTGTGCAAGGTTAAAATATATGTTTGGTATCAAAGTTGTTATCTTCTTCAAGGGGTCGACTTTGTGGTTAAGGGTTTGGATTGGGATTGTGATAAACCTTGTTACAGTGGGAGATCTGCAATATCAATTCTTTAGGTGAAAATAAATGGTGAGTATTTCAAAAATAAAGATTGAGAAATTTAATGGGAAAGGTTTTGAGTTGTGGAAGCTCAAGATGGAAGATCTGTTGGTGGAAAAATATCAGTGGATTGATGTGGATCCAGGTATTGCATATACAAGAACGTCGGCAGAAGACTGGGAAAATTTGGATCAGAAGGTGAAGAGAACAATCTGATTATGTCTCTTGGATTTAGTATTACCGAATGTGTCAAGGGAATCTAGAGCCAAGGATTTACGAAATAAGTTAGGGGCTTTGTATCAGTCTAAGTCCCTAGTAAAAAAAATGTTCCTGTAGAAGAATTTGTACAACATAAGGATGAAAGATGGAGACTCAATGACAGAGCATCTGAACGCCTTCAATATAGTGGTAACTCAGTTATTATCTATTGGTATTAATATTTGTGATTAAGATAAGTGCATCAGTTTATTTTTCTCTTTAACAAACTCGTGGGATGGTTTGATTGTGGCCATAGGTAGTAATATAATTTATTTAAGTTTCAATGTTGTGGTATCATCCTTGTTGTCGAAGGAGATGAGACGGAAAAACATGGAAGTACAGATCACAGATGCCCTATTTGCAAGAGAACACTCCCATGAAAGAAATAGATCTAAGTCTTCAAGTGGGACATCTAAATATAAGGGCAGATCTAAATCTCCCAGAAAATTTGTAAAGGTATGTTGGAAATGTGGAAAATAAGGGCTCTACAAGAAACAATGTAGATCCAAAAGTGTTGAGGGAGGGAAGGGATCTGAAGATGCTTCTTCTATAGAAGAAAAAACCTCCATGAAAAAAGGAGGAGATGTGTGCTTGGCTTCTTCAAGAACACATGCAGATCATGAGGCATGGATAGTTGACTCAGGTACATCCTTTCATATGACTCCTCACAAGGAGTGGTTTTGTGAATATGAAAGGTATGATGGAGGTGATGACTCGACAACCAAAATCATAGGACGAGGAAAATTAAAGTTGAAGCTCATGGATGTAAGGATTAGAACACTCCTTGGTGTTATGCGCATGCCAGAATTGGCCAAAATTTTGATTTTTGTAAGCAAAATGGATGATGCAGGGGTAAAAACAATGTTTGATAAAGAAACCTGTAGAACAGTTCAAGGGAAAATGGTGTTGTTGAAGGGAGTTCGTATTGAAACCCTGTATAAGATTCTAGGAAGAACTATTAGTGACAGGTGCAACAGTTCCATTGTTCCTGATATTGGAGATGAAGAAGAAAAAACTCCTACAATCTTTGGAGAAAACACTACGTTGTGGCATCAAAGATTGGGACATATAGGAGAGAAAGGCCTTGGAGTAATACATGGTAAATTTATGGTTGAAGGTATGACTAACTGCTCTTTGAAGTTTGAGTTGTGTGAACATTACATATATGGGAAGCATAATCAAGTAAAATTCCCCTCTAGTGCAACGAGGGTAGAGGAAAATTTACAATTGGTGCACAATGATGTGTTTGGACCTCTATTAGTTCCATCACTGGGAAAATATGTGTACCATGTCTCATTTATATATTACTTCTTGAGGAATAAATGGATTTATTTCCTCGGGAATAAATCTAGAGTCTTTGACAAATTCAAAGAGTTTAAGGCTCTTGTGGAGAATCATACAGAGAAGATAATTAAGGTGTTGAGTATGAATAATGGTGGAGAATTTTATGGAAATGAATTCGAAGAATTATGTAAGAAGTGTGGTATATTAAGGCTGAAAACTACTCCATATACACCTTAGCATAATTGAGTTGCAGAAAGGATGAATAGGACATTGATGGAGAAATCAAGGTGCATGTTAAGTGGTGTCGAGTTAGAACAAGAATTATGGGTAGAGAAAGAGGTTATTGCATGTTACCTGGTCAATCGATCACCCTTATCAACATTGGATGAAAAGGCTCCACATGAGGTATGGACTAGTAAGAAACCCTCTCTCACACATATCAAGGTATTTGGTTGTGATGCCTATGTTCACGTTCCAAAAGAAAACAGGAGTAAGGTAGATAAAAATGATGAAAAATGTATCTTTATTGGAAGATGGTATGAAAGATTATAAGCTTTGGAAACTAGAAATTAAGAAGGTAGTGTATAGACTAGATGTGGTATTTAGAGAAATAAAAGATGTTTTCAAACAGGAAGTCCTACCAAAGGAGGAAGAACTAGAGACAATAGAGTTTGAATTGAAAAACAAGAATCAAAAGAAGAATATCCTTATACTCTAGTATTGAGGAGATCAGTTCAAGAAAGAAGGAAACTCGAAAGGTATACTCCACCTGATTTCCATTAAAATTTTTCTTTGTCTATAACTGATTATGATCCTAGAATTGTTAGGGAGGCAGTGGATTTAGAGGATGGAAAATTTTGGAAAAAAAGTCCATGGTTGAAGAAATGGTAGCCTTGGACAAGAATGAGTCTTGGGATCTAATGGAGTTTATGATTGGAACAAATCCCATTGGTAGAAAATGGGTGTTTAATAAGAATTTGAATGTAGAATATAAAGTGAAGAAATGCAAAGCTCAGTCAATAGGAAAAGGTTATTCCCAAGTAGAGGGAATTGACTTTGGTGAAATTTTTTCTCCTGTTGACAAGCTAACTTCTATTAGATTTATGTTATATTTTTCTCCTTCTTTTGATTTTGAAGTAGAAAAAATGGATGAGAAGACAACATTTCTACATGGGGATCTGGAAGAAGAAATCTACATGAAGAAGCCATAAGGATTTTATGTGAAGGAAAAGAAAGAGTCAGTATGCAAGCTGAAAAATTCTGCGTATGGGTTAAAGAAATCACCAAGGATGTGGTATCAAAATTTTTATACTTGTATGTTGGGACTTGGCTTCACAAGGAGAAAAACATATCATTGTGTGTATTTCAAATTAATCGGTGATCATCTTATTTATTTGGTCTTGTATATTGATGATATGTTGTTGATAGGAAACGACAAGGCAATTATACGGGATGTGAAAACTTAGTTTTCCTCTAAATTTGACATGAAGGATCTTGGTGCTACAAATTTCATTTTGGGCATGGAAATTAAAAGAGATCGAGAAAACAAGAAACTCTGGTTAAATCAGAGAAAATATGTCAATACAATATTACAATGGTTTAATATGCAGGAATGTAAACAGATCAGGGTTCCTATTCCAGTAGGTGAAAAGTTATATGTGGATCAGTGTCCCAAGACATAAGAAGAGGAATAAGGCATGTACTATGTTCCATATGCAGTGTGGTGAACATTTTGATGTATGCAATGGTTTTTACTAGACCGTACATTGCACATGCAGTGGGATTTTTGAGTAGGTATATGTCGAAACCAGGGAAGGAGCATTGGACTATAGTAAAGAGGGTTTTCAGGTATTTTTTGTGGCACTACTAGTTATGGGTTGTGCTATGAAGGAAGACCAGGATTGGACATAGTTTTGGACATACATGGGTTTTTTGATGTAGAATGGGTTGGAGATCTGGATCGCAGAAGATATACAAGTGGTTATGTGTTTAACCTATTTGGAGGAGCAATTAGTTGGATGAGAAAAAGACATGCTATAGTGGCACTCTCAACTACAAAATTTGAATACATGGCAGCAACTCATGCAAGAAAGGAAGAAATATGGTTACATAGATTGTTTTTAGGTATTGGTTTAGTACAAAAAGTTGTAAGGATAGATTGTGGTAGTCATAGTGCAATCTTCCTAGTGAAGAACTCGACTTGTCATTCAAAGACAAAGCATATTGATGTCCATTATCACTTTGTGAGAGACACGATTGAAGACAAGTAGGTGTTGTTGATGAAAGTGGAAAATTTGAAGAATGTTGCAGATTCATTGACAATATTTGTGAGCACTAAGAATTTCTCTTGTTGTAGAGGATCTATGGGCATTTTTACTCTGGATTGTTGACTATGTAATCTTGTAACCCCTTGTATGCAAAGAAAACAATAAGTGGGAGAATGTTGGGTATATGTTATAATCTTTCCAAAATTGATCCCATGTATTATACATTTATATGGGAGCAAGGAGGGGTGGGGGATGGGCTAGGGCCCCCCTGTTGGGGGTTTGGGGGCAGAGGCCCTGAAAAAAAAGTTTTTTTGCGGTTTTTTGGTACATGGTTTTCGCCGATGGTTTTCTAATTATGGTTAAGGAATTAGGCTTGTTGACTAATATTGGTCAAAGGATTAGGGGTTTGGATGCCGCAGGATCCTATATATTGTATTGAAAACAATGAAGAAGATGATGAATAAAATATTAGAGGTGTGAATCTAAATAGGTTGTCAGTTTTCCCAGTTTGGGTTTCCAGGGTAAAATCTATGTGTAATGTGTGTGTGTGCACCATTGTATCTTTTCTGTTTTTATTAAGAATATATTTGCAGTAAGTAATTGTACAAGGTTAAAATATACAAGATATACACATGCAATTCATCATAAATCTTCTTTAAGATCACATTCTTTAAGTACACTATTGCCATATAAATGATCAAGTTGTAGACAATTTCACAAAATATCTTATAGAAGCAATGCTTTCCAAACTTGAATCTATTTTAGGAGTTCAAGACGTTGTCAATAAGGGTTGATAGGCTCTAATGTTTTCGTAATCCTCCTATAATGTCACCTTTGTAAATCCTTCAATCCTATCGTAAGTTGCTCTTGAGTGAGGGATGTTAGGATATTTAAACACTTAGGATTTATTTAATGTCAACTTGATCTAATGTGTCTTTAGGTTAATTTTGTTTCTTTAATATTCATTGTAATTATCTAATCCGATGGTCATGATTATGTTCAAGTGTAACATCCCGCTCTGGCGCACTGAGAAAACTTATTCTTTGAGGACACTTGCTTGCAAGTGATCTGGACTTTTATGATGTTAAAACATTTATCCTTGATTATGATGCGTTATGATAGATGACATGATGTTTTACTACTTTGACGTAGACAGGTGCTTTGACTCAGTTTTATTGAGTGTGCAGGGTTTTGGACCTTGAGGATGCGGAGGCATTGGTGGAACCCCCTTGGACTCTGGATTGAGTCAGGGAGTGTGCTATTGGGTTGATTTATTTACTGTGATATTTCATTGATTTGATGATATGATGTTGACATGTTCTGACACGATTGTTGATGATGCAGGCTGACAATAGCTTGTCGACCAGACTCACATATGGAGTAAAGGGGCCACACACGATTTC